>JANHAO010012674.1:0-16244 GCA_026873985.1 Saraca asoca | reverse complement strand
AAAATTACATAAACGTCTTCAAAACAGGGAAAAATAGAAAAAATAATTTACATATGTATTTTCTTTTAAATTTGTGCTACATGATTTTTTCTTCATTATTATTTTTGTGTAAGTTTTGTTTGAATCCAAACATGCTTGTCTGTTGAATTTAATCACAAGTCCTGATTTGTGACACTTAACATTGGCATTTTCTTTTTTCCTCAAAAGAATAAATCATATATAAGCCTATTCTTGCTCTCTTTTCCGTTAGCATACATAGGCGTTATTCTTTGCTATCAGCAAATATAGGCAAATTGGGGGAAAAAAAAGCCTCCAAGTTGAATGATTCAATTTTCATATTATTTTTATTTGTATTCATGGAGTAAATAATTTGATAAAAATTGAGACATTTTGCTCAAGTTTTTTTTTTGTTTTGGTTTTGGGAGTAGCATAATCCACGTGTGCAGATTATAAAAGAGGAAGTGATGGAAATATCTAATTATAAAAAAATAAATATGATATTTAATTCAAAATTTTTAAAAAATAAGAATGTAATTAGAAATTGAATAAAACCATGGGAAGTGTAATTAACCTTTTTTTACATCGGCTTATTTTCAATTATTTGATTTAGTCAACTTCCCCTCTTTGAAATCTATTTTGATCACAGATTACCTGCCCGAAGGTCTGACTCATGAACTTCCCAGTGCGGATGAGTTTCGAAAATTACCTACTGAAGCCCCAAGTGCTGATGATGATGACCTTGAAGATCTACGAAAACAACTTGAAGCCGTTAATTCTGCATAGTCAGTTATGATTCTCCCCTTTTTTTAGGTTGAAACCCCTTTTGGGTTATAATAACAAACAGGTTTAGTTAAAAAAAAAAAAAAAGGGAATTTCTCGTTGCCTTCACTTGACAGTTTGGCTGGTCTTTATACGGTTAGTGACGATTCACATATGTTCTAAAAATATTTAAAAAAAGAAAAAATTCAATGGTTCATACGTTAAAACATCATTCAGAGAAGGAATCTGATGACAAGTACTAGCGCGAAATGTTAGTTGACTTTTTGACTGAAACTCTTTTAAATCGTATTGTCCACGTCTTTTCATTTATAAGCGTTCTATACCATATGAATTAATAACAATGTTTTTGTTTGGCTTAAATATATATAATTTTCTTGTACTTTAGCTTATGTGTAAAAAAACCTTTTGTAATTTAAAAAGAAGCAATCTGGTTTTTCAAGATTTGTTTGGATAATATATTTTATGACAAATCAATTAGTATTAGTAAGAAAAAAATATTTTATGTTTTTCTTTTTCAATTAAAAAAATATTGATAATTATATTTTTTTTTTTAAATTCAAAATGAGTATTTATCAAGTTTTATTAAATTCTTGACGGATTTAGATGGCTAATGAATTTGGAGTAACGTATCTTTAATTGGATTTGTCCAAACTCGATTCAATGTCATTCCTAGACAAAGAGAATAACTATTACAAGATTGTATTTGAAGATCAATTACACACGAGGCAGTGAAGGTAGGTGCAAATTTTTTCTGTTGCAATTTCTGTAATATACGGATTTAACGCAAATTACCAACCACGGTTAATTTATAAAGCATGTTTGATGCTTCATTGTTGGTGAGACAAAACATAAGCTAAACTTGTCTTATTCCTTGGTGGCTTGGGCTTGAAAATTTTTAATCAAGGATTTGGATAGAAAAATAGAAGAGGGGATAAATTGCATCAATTTGAAAGTCTAAGTATTAAATTATTTTGTTTTTTAAAATTATGTTTTTTTTTTTTTTTTTTGCATATGGACTAAAGTAAAGGGGGATTATGTCTATTTCAACTTTCTTATTTATATAAATACCTTATTTGACAAAATTTAACAAATATGCAAGTCTAAATTCCATTTTTTTTAAGTTTATGCAAAATGATAATAATTTATTATGTAATTTTATATTAAAATTATTACGATTTTCATAAAATGTAAAACTTTCACCTTTCGATTTTGGACAAAGCTGTAACAGAATAAATTCAAACTAGAGTAGGTTCAAATATTGAAATTGTACATGAAACCCACTCATGAATGTGTCCTCGTCGACTATGCCGTTGGTACTGATCACATTAACCTTGTTCCAGTTCACCTAAAATCTGGGTTATCCTTGAGATAAGCATTATGGAGCACCTTTTTATTGCGTGCAAACTTTGCTCCCCAAAAAGTAAGAATGTTATTATTTGACAAACTTACTTTTTGGATCATTTGTCTTAATTTTTTATCTTATTCTTTTTTTTTTTATATATATTTAACTACAATTTAATTAACATTTTATACCCTTATTAATAATTTGATACTTATAGATATTTATTTAGCACACAAAATAAAATAACCCTATTAATAATTATGCCAAATATACTTTTCAAATTCATTCTTATAAAATAAATTCTTCAAAATTTCATTATTTCAAAAGTTTGCACAATATAAAGGAAATGAAATTTCAACAAGAAAAATAATTACGAAGACCTCGAACTTGATACGAATGTCGTTTATCTGAAGTTGATGTTTCCAGACCTTCAAATTAGAGGATGGTTCAGACCAAGCTAAATTCAAGCTCTTCTGGACACAAGGCAGAGATGCACATGTAAAGAAGTAACAAGTTAATTGATAATGAACCAGGGAGAGCAAGTATCCTGAGCCAAGCTATTAAAAAAGCAGAAAACTTCGAATTCCTTGTCCCCTCCTTTCTGCATGGCCCCTAAAACTTGAACAACAAAAAAAAGGGAAAAGATGCTCACTGACATGATGCACAAGATTGTTCCAATTGGTTAGCAATCGTAGAAGGATAGAAGTTGCATATATTGCATAATTGTTTGAAATTGTTATCAACTTATCAATAGTAACTTACACTGCAAACCAACTTGTGCTATTAGAAAAAAGGAAAAAATCCAACTGGTGCTCTTTTCAGTAAAACTCAGTAGTGTAGAGCAAACGACAAAATGTGGTAGTTGTAACTAGAGCATAGTTAATCCAGGATGCAAGACAGGCCTCACGAGGGCGGCAAAGAGGGAATGAACTATTCTAGTTTACAAACATAAATAGTTCTGGCAAGGCATAGCTATCAGAGTCGTCACAGTTACGCTTGGCTATAAAAGAAAAATTAAATCTCATTTACAAACAAATTTCATTATGCGGCACAAAACAAGGCTACCAAAATGAATTGCGATCTTAGCTCATTTATAGCGCGAAACATGTGTTGAGTTTATCCCCCTATTTTAAAGATTTTATAATTTATTTTTATGGTAATAAATGTTTTTGGATGTGTTTAATGTGTTGAATTTCAGTGAATTAATTTTAGAAGGTCTTGAAAAATTTGTTAAAGACTTAGACTAGGCCTAGAATTATTTTAATATAAGGATAAGAAATTTATTTAAATTTAACTCAAGCATTAAATTAATTTCAAAAGTAATATTTATCTCAAGAATTTTGAAACACTCTCCAAGAAAGTATTTTTTAATATTCTTAAATGTTTAAACAAATTCTACGCTTAAAAAATACGCTCTTAAACAAAAAAGAATGTTTTGAAAACAAATTAAAAATGTTTTTATCAAAAAATACTTCACAACAATATTTTAAAAGAACAAATCCTCCGCACGCAAATCAACTTGCAAGTTGATTCGTGTCCTTCAAATTTTTACCCAAGAGCTTTGTTCTGGAGTTAAATCGATTTGCGAATCAATTTATTGTTTTTTAAATTAGGCATACAAATTGACCCGCGAATTGACTTTTGAGTGGGCTTGTTTAGGATAATTTTTAAATTAATGGTCATTTACTATATGTAATGGCTCTCACAATATAAATGTCCTATTCTTTCATTTCCAACGCGGAAAACCCATCAGTGCAAGAGGCAAACAACCTTTTTCATCTATGCTTCATCTATTTACTCTTCTTGAGTTAGATTTGAGTGATTTCCTTACATTTAGAGTCTCAATTTGTAATCTAAGCTTTTGGGTTCTTGCTATATTCCTTCATTTCATTTCAAAATTTTTGTGTAATTTTAAGGCTTGCAACCCCTAGATTAAAAAGTTTCTTAGCTTTAAATAAAGTATCTCAAAGAGATTTTGATTGTTGGGGTTATACAATCATTGTAGAGGCTTCTCCTAGCGTCAAATCCAAACTTAGAAAGATAAATCATAGTGGAATTGAGTTTTTCATGCTTGAAGGGTGGATGTATACCTTGAAGCAGATCTTCAAGGGGAAATCACTATAAAAATCTATATTTGAATCTTTTTATCTTTACTCTTTTAATTTTCTACAATTTATTTTTTGCACTTTTTATCTTTTACATTCATTATTATTCAAGTTAATGTTAAGTAGTTAAAGTGTTGGATTTTAGATTGCCAAACTATATTGTGAGATTGTTGATCATTTGTTTCCAAGCTATTGAAATTTTATGAAAATTGAAAAGGAGTTTTGAAAAATGATTTGAAAATTTGCTCTTGGTGGAATCCTAGATTATAATTGGCATCAAAGTTTAGCTCTTGTTGTTAATATATAACTGTCTCAAGAGATTCAATGGATTTGAATGATTTTAGCATTTTACGCAAATGGCTTCCATTGAACAAAACCCTTGGATTTAATAGACAATATTATACATATTGGAAACAAAAAATGAAGAATTTCATTGAAACCATTGATATTGATATGTGGGAAATAATGAAAAATGGATACAATTAGCGACCAAACTTGAAAATTGTATAATCATTTTGAAACCTGTAAGTGATCAGAGCAAGGATGAAAACAAAAAACACTTACTTGCTTCTAAGGTCAAATGGATTGTGCTTAATTCACTATAGCTTAGTGAATATAAGAGAGTATCAAACAATGCAACTGCTAAAGACTTATGGGATACTCTTGAGAGTGCTCACGTAGGCACTACCCAAGTTAAAACATCTAAGGCTCACATGCTTGTATCTCAATATGAACTTTTCAAAATAAATAATGGTGAATCTATCAAGGATATGGTACAAAAGTTCACTATAATTGTTAATTATTTGAGCATTCTTGATAAGAAATTCGAAAGTGTTGATTTGGTTCACAAAGTGCTTCACTCATTAACCATTGAATGGCAATCGAAGGTTTCAACTATTAAGAAGTCAATGAAGATAGGCATGCTTACTTTGCAATAGTTGTTTGGTAACTTGGAGAAAGAAAAACCTTGCCTTTAAAGCCGCTGCAACTTATGAAAAAGAAGATGATGAATTGGAAAGTTCGGATAATCTTAATGACACTTCAATAGAAGATGGTTTGACTTCTCTCAACAAGAAGTACCAAAGGCTTTTGAAGGCTCATAAATTTGGTGGAAGCAGAGAGCCTCCTTTCTCCAGAAGAAACGTGAAGACAAGCAAAGCAATCAATCAAGCCCCACTTGTTATGAGTGTAAAAGCTATGACACATTAAATACGATTGTCTCATTTACCTCAAGAAACAATTGGAGAATGAAAGGAAGAAAAACAAGCAACCAAGCAAAAGGGCATATCTTGCCACATAGGGTGATGATGGTGTAGACTCCACTTGTGATGAAAAGAAAGATGAAGATGCATTACTTTATCTCATGGCTATGGCAGATGATGACATTGAGGTAAATGATGATAACTCTATCCAATCTTTTGATGATGTTTATAACTTATATACAGAGTTATATAATGATTTGTTTAAGGCCAAAACGAATGTCAATCATTTTAAAAAAAATCATTGCTTCCTTGGAACAAATGGTAAGAAAACACTTGATGCTATTTGTGAAAGTCTTAAGTTAAAAATTGATGATTTGAACAAGATGCTTGAAAATTTCACAAATGGTAAGAAAACACTTGATGTATTGTTTGAAAGCCAAAGGTATTCATCAAAGAAGAATTAAGGCATGGGCCAAGTATGCAAAACTCTTTTTATAAAAACCTTGTTATTAGGACAATCGTGGAAAACCAACCTTACATAATATGTTTCTATTGTGGACAAATGGGTGATGGTATTCACTCTTGTGCTCACAAAAAGAATACTTATGTTGCAAATGTTGGAGAAAAATTAGTTTGGATATGAAAGGCTTCATCTAGCAAGATGAACTCTCAATGACCTAAGACTACTTAGATAACCACATTTAAAGAATGATTTTTTTTTGTCGGTTTATGGGAGGTCTCGGAGCAAGTTTCTTGATAGTGAATGCTCTTGATACATGAATGGGGACAAGTCAAAATTCTTCTCTCTCATTTTTATTAATGGTGAAAATGTCACCTTTGGAGATAATGCTAAAGGCAGAATGATAGGGAAGGATAGGTTTGGTAAGGACCTTCATTCTTGTATTAAAAATATTTTGTTGGTAAAGGGGCTTAAACATAATTTGCTTAACATTAACCAATTTGGTGACAAGGGGAATAAAGTCACCTTTGACTCCACTTATTGCATAGTTGATAATATAAATGATAAGCAAATTAAGTTGGTTGGCAAAAGATATAACAACATTTATATAATTGATATTGATGATGAGCCTTCCCTTAATTCTAAGTGTTTGGTTAGTGTAAATGATGATTCTTAGCTTTGGTATAAGAGGCTTACTCATGTAAGTATGGATCTTATTAGAAAACTTTCTAAAAATGATTTAGTTGTTAGTTTACCTAAACTTAGGTACAACAAGGATAGATTATGTGATGCATGTCAAAGGGATAAACAAGTAAAGGCATCTTTCAAACCTAACAATGTTATTTCTATATCAATACCACTTCAACTATTTCACATGGACTTGATTGGTCCATCAAGAATTAGAAGTTGTGGTGAAAATTATTATGTACTTGTAATTGTTGATGATTACTCAAGATACACATAGATGTTGTTTCTTGCTCAAAAGAATAATACTTTTCAAACTTTTCAAAAGCTTGCAAAGTATGTTCAAAAATGAAAAAGAAATAACAATTATAAGTATTCAAAGTAATCATGATGGAGAATTTGAAAATCTTTTTATTGTTTTTGCATTGAAAATAGTATTGAATATAACTTCTCTTCCCCTGGAACTCCTAAAAAAATGGAGTTGTTAAGAGGAAAAATAGGTGTTTAAAAGAAATGACAATAATTATACTTAATGATAGTTCTCTCCCTAAGTCCTTTTGAGCAGATGTGGCAAACACCACTTGCTATATTATGAATAAAGCCTTGATAAAATCCATTCTTAAGAAAAAGCCCTATGAATTGTACAAAGAGAGAAAACCTATTGTATTGTATTTTCATGTTTTTTGTTGCAAATGCTTTGTATTTAACAATGGCAAAAACAACCTTGGAAATTTTGATGTCAAATCCAATGAAACATTGTTTATTGGGTATTTTTCTACTAGCAAAGCTTTTCAAGTTTACAATAAGAAAACTTTGTAAATAGAAAAATCCATTCATGTTATTTTTGATGAATTTACTTCTCATATGTAAAAATTTAATGATAATGATGGACAAATAGATACTAGACTTTCTTAAAGATATTCGAATCCATAACAAGAAAAAAATGAAGAGGAAGAATGAGACAAAGAAGATCAGGAGCCTCCTCCCTTGGACATCTCAATTGAAGAAGAAACTTGTCGACTATAAAGAGCATGAAAAGCTATCCCATTAACTAAGTCATTAGTGATGTGTCTCAAAGGCTAACATGTAATTCTCTTAGAATGAAGTTTGAGAACTTGTGCCAAGACCCAATGAACATACAATTGTAGAAACTAAATGGGATTTAAGAACAAGCTTGATGGAAATAGTGTCATTGTTAGAAACAAAGACCGATTGCTTGTAAAAGGTTACAACCAAAAGGAAGGTATTAATTTTGATGAAACATATACACTGTAGCTAGATTAAAAGTTATTAGAATGTTATTAGCATATGCTTGCATGAAAGGCTTTAATTTTTATCAAATCAATGTCAAAAATGCTTTCTTGAATGGACTAATTATGGAAGAAGTGTATATTCAACAACATTTGGATTTTGAGAGTCACTTATTTCCTAATCATGTTTACAAGCTTAAAAAGGTTCTTTATGGCCCCAAACAAGTTCTTAGAGCTTGGTATGAGTGCTTGAGTAAATTTCTTATGAATAATTATTTTTCAAAAGGCAAAGTTGACACCATTTTGTTTATAAAGTATAAAGAAAATGATATTCTCTTAGTGCAAATATATGTTAATGACATTATTTTTGGTGGTACTAATAAGTATGTGCAAAAATGTTGCTAAGATCATGTAAGAAGAACTTGAAATGTCCTTGATAGGAGAGCTGAATTTCTTCCTTGATCTCCAAATCAAGCAATCAAGAGATGGTATATTTGTAAGCCAAACCAAATACACAAAGGAGTTGTTAAAAAAGTTTGACATGAAAAGTGCAAAGCCTTTTAAAACCCCCATATGCCTTTCAACAAAACTTGATCTTGACGAGGCAGAAAGATGGATATTACTATATGGAGATCTTACTGCTAGTAGACCCCGATATAATGTTTAGTGTGTGCATATGTGCAAGGTTACAAGCAAATCCAAAACAATCACATTTGAATGTTATTAAAAAGAATTTTAAGATATGTCATAGGCACACCACACATAGGGTTATAGTATCCTAGAGCAGGCTCTAGTTTTTTAATAGGTTATTCCGATGCTTATTTTACCAGTAATAGAATGGATCAGAAGATCACTAGTGAAACATACCAATTTTTTGGCTATTCTCTATTCTTATAGCATATCAAAAAGCAAAATAGTATGGCTCTGTTCACCATAGAAGTGAAATACATAACCACTGATTGTTGTTGTGTTTAAGTCCTTTGAATGAGACAATAATTATAGGACTATGGTTTAAATTTTGAAAAAAATTCTTGTAAGGTGAGATAATCCAAGTGCCATTCACCCCTATCATGCATTTTAGAACTAAAAATATAAAGATAAGACGTCATTTCATCAAAGATTATGTTAGACATTGCTCTTGACTTTTTTTCAAATTAATTTTTAACTTATTGGAATTTTTACTAAACTTTTTGATGAAGATCATTTTGCTTTTATAAGAAAATTGGACATGTTAAATCCTTTAGAAAATGAACTTATTTCTATGTCTCTTTTAGTTTCTTTAGTGATGCTAATCAATTATTTCATGTTGTTATGAATTTATTTAATTATTTTTCATTGAATTAATTACTCACTTAGACATCAGAGAGTCATAGGTGTCATATTGATCAATTTGGACTTTTCATGTTGTTTAAAGTGATTTTTGGTTGTTTGATATGAAGTTTCATGGTTTATATTGAAAAATTGAAGTTCCTTGAAGTTAGAGCTGGGCAAATTGAATCAAGAATTGATTCGGACAATTTGGAATGGTTCCAGGTGTTTTTCAAGTTGTTGCGAATTGACCAGTGAATCAATTTGGGCATCATTGTTGGAGCTTGATCTATTACGAATCAACTTGCCAAGCAATCTAGGCTTTATGAATTGATTTAACTATTGTATTTAAATACCAAACCACATTTCATAGCCATTTTGCACAGTCATTAAACTTTAAACCCTATTTCCCTCTCTACCAAACACTCTCCAACCCTTTTTAGTCCTTTATTTTCACCTATTTTATCAAAATCTTTCACCAAACACTTTTCTACCTGATCTCATTCACTTTCACCAATTAAAATTCCATATTTCACTTAAAAATCCCTAAAACCTAATTTTCCTAAATTCTTCATCTCTCTATCTAAAAACCTTCATGATTGATGATTTTGGCGACCACAAAAGGAGAAAGATGGTTAGTGACAAGAACACAACTCATACAAACACTCAAACTAAAGAGGAAAAATTCTTTCTCAATAATGAATTATATGAATAGTGTGTTTCTTTCAAAGGCAAGAAAATTAAACCTCTAAAATGTTAGGATGTGAATTTTCTAAATAACAGTCATCTAAAATTACATAGAATCTTGGAAAAATATAAGTTTACCAAATTTGTCACATTTAGCACTCATTGCTATCTTAGGTTGGTACTATGTTCTATGCAAATTTGGATGATGGGGAAGCCAAGTTATCTGTTATGGATATGCAGAAAACTATCAACATGGATGTTAAACTGTTTTGTGATTTGTTTGACATGAATGGTGATGGTGAGTATATAACCAGTAAAGATATGAACGATTATTTAAAAGAAGTTATATTAAGGTGCTATTTCCTCACGTTACTCCTATTGTTCAATCTAGTAAATTGATAATCACTAGTTTATCTATGAAAAATCATCTATTTTACTTTACCATTGCTAAAATTATTTTACCTAATAGCACCAATTTCACTCATATTGTGGAAGATAAACTTTTTCTGATGTAAGCTATTAGGAAGGGCATCAAAATCAACATTTCATACCTCATTGTCAAGTACATAGGCTGCTTTCACACTTAAAATGATACAAATTTCTTATCTTATGGTATGCAACTTTCTCATGTCTTCAAGCATGTTCAAGTGTCAATAAGGCTTGATAAAGAAACTTTGTTAATCAACAACAACACTGTCATTGGTGAGTGAAACATGCATCAAATAGGCTTTGTGTATGTGAATAGAAGGTGGAGAAAGGTTATTAGCTCTTCTACTATTGGTGTTTCAAGTTCTACTATCCTTATGGTTCTTTTACTAGCAATGATGTACAAAATAAGACCTTTGCCCTTCTTAATCATATGCAAACCCAGCATAACTACTTTTATGATCTAATGATGAAAAACTTTATTAAGGTTCATGTTGATCAAAAATAAATTCATAAGCAATTGGATTTCATGCAAGAGCATATCTCCACCTTTAAGGAAAACATGAATCTTAATGTTAAGGGACTACATGATTGCTTGAACAAAATGACTATCCAGATCTTAGAATTTAATGAAAATGTTATGTTGCTTGGATAATATCTTCTTTACTTGTTTTTGACTTTAAATTGTTTCTTTTAGCCCTATTTCCCCTTTTCATATACTCTGATAAATTGCATCTGTTAGTGTTTTATTTTGTTTGATATTTTTGATACTATGTTGGTTATTTTAATAGTATGTTAGATATTTTGATGATTTATATCTTGCTAATTGTCTTATCTTTTGATGTTGCCAAAAAAGGGAGACATATGGTATTTTAGGGGCTTGGGCTTATAATTGTGCTTGTGCTATATTGTTTATATCCATGCATGCTTTGAGGGGGAGTTATTTAATCAAGGGGGAGCTTGCTTTTTGAATACTTATGTTTGATATCTAACCCCAAAGTGGTTTATCATTATAGAAAAGAGAGAAATTGTTAACTCTACCCTTATTTTAAAGATTTTATAATTTGTTTTGATGGTAACAAATATTTTTGGATGTGCTTAATGTATTAAATTTTAATAGATTAATCTTAGAAGGCCTTGGAAAATATGATGAAAACTTAAATTGGGCTTAGAATCATTTTAATGTAAAGGATGGGAATTTCTTTAAATTTACCTCAGGGATTAAATTAATTTTAGGTAGTATTTGCCTTAATGATTTTGGAAATTTTTCCAAGAAAATATTTTTCCATACTCTTAAATGTTTTAACAAATTTTATACTTAAAAAATATGGTCTTGAATGAAAAAGAATATTTTAGGAATGAATTGGAAATATTATTATAAATAAAACCTTGAAAATAATTTAAAAAAAAAACTCCAACATAGGATTCATGCCCTTTGGATTTTTGCCCGACAACCTTATTCTGTAGTTGAGACGATTAGTGAATCAATTCATTATTTTTTTAAATTGGGCACATGAATTGATTTGTGAAGAACAAATTTTATCCAAAAAGCCATGAAATCTGATCAAATTGACTCATAAGTGTATTTGTAATTTAAATTTTTTTCCACGTAAATCGACTCATGAGTTAACTCATCTTGGATAATTTTTGAATTAAAAGTCATTTGTTATGTGTAATGGTTTTTACACTATAAATACCTGATTCTTTCATTTTTAGTGCAAAGAACCCATCATTCTAAAAGGCAAATAAAAGCTATTTTATCTATGCTTCATATGTTTGCTTTTCTTGAGCTAGATTTAAGTGATTTCTTTACCTTTAAAGCTTGAATTTGTAATATGAACTTTTGAGTTTTTACTGTATTCCTTATTTTATCTTAAAATTTCTAGGTAATTTTAGGGCTTGCAAACCCTAGATCAGAAAGAGCATTGTATCTCTTGATTTCTTAGTTTTGAGTGAAGTACCTTAAAAAGGTTTTGATTGTTGGGGTTATACAATTATTGTAGAGGCTTCTCCTAGTGTTAGATTCAAACTTGAAAGGACAAATCATAGTGGAATCGAGCCTTTTCACACTTGAAGATTAAATGTATACCTTGGAGTGAATCTTTAAAGGGAAACATTATAAAAATATGCATTTGAATTTTTCTATCCCTACTCTTTTAATTTTCTACAATTTATTTTCTGCACTTTATATCCTTCACATTCATTGTTATTCAAGTTGATGTTGAGCAGCTAAAGTATTGGATTTTAGATTGCTAGGGTTAGATTATGAGATTGTTGATCATTTGTTTCCAAGCTACTAAAATCTTATGAAAATTGAAAAAAATGAGTTTTGAAAAATGATTTGAAAATTTGTAAAATCCCAATTCACCATCTTGGTGGAATCCTAAGTTATGGTCACCAATTGCCATGAAAAAAAAAATTTCTTTTAACATCAAGTGGCAAAAGACCTAGTTTTCATAATACATGAAAAATGAATTTTCTTATAAATGTTAAGCATAACAAGAAAGCATACACCCTATATGTGAGGGGCTAAGCACAAATGATAGTCAAGATGGAAATTAGAAAAAGAAGATGTTCATGGGAGCAAAAGTTGAAGTAGAAGTTGCAATATGTGTAATTAAAACACAAACAAGATTTGGAGATTAGAGAATCCAGTTGAACTCATATGCCCAACAGCTGAGCATAATCTATATTAAGAATAGCATGCACTTTTGCATCACATGATAAACATCAAAACAAATATTTGAGTTTAGTGAGCTACAAGAAAATTTATAATTACACACATATTAAGGTAAAAAGGAACCGGGTAATGCATTTAGTGAAATGTGTTATGGCTATAACAATAAGCCTACATTATTAGACCACATACAAGATTTCACATATAATGCATCCTTTGAAACAATAAATTATTAAGCCAAATCTACATGCATGATTAAGTGGTAATGTGACTGAAGAGTGAATATATAAAAACAAGACACTTGTGAAAACTATGTCCCCAAAGGATTCCAATCTTAGATTTCTAAATCATAAAAGTGTAAGAAATAATAGATTCTTACATAATATAAAATAAGAAAAATAAATATAAATGAAATAATTATAAAAAAATTATTAGATGGTGTTATAAGAATATGACTTTCAACTCCAGAAGATCTCTACTAAGATGGAATTTCTTCTTAAACCTTAAAAGGTACAAATCTCTTTTTAAGTCACAACCTTCTCTATAAGTCTCAGACTTTTCTAAAGGTCATGAATCATCTCTAAAGGTCACAAGCTTTCTTCACATGTTATAAGTCTTTTTTATTTATGTGAAGTGCCAAGTACTCAATGTAAGTTAAGAGATACAAAGAGAATAATAATAATATAAGAATTTTCTACTAGTGATTGGCTTGCTACTTTTAGGCAGGCAATATTTTTGCATACCTCACTTGTTAGACCGGCAGAGGTATTTATAAGAAGTTGCTTGGTTTGCGGAAAATTTCACTGGAAGTATAACTTCCTAGAAAGTAAAAAATACTTAAGTTGTTTTGACTGGCCATTAACTTTAAAAATGAGAGAAGTTATACATCCCAAGAAGTTCTACTTCCCATAAAGCATGGGAAGTTGCTTCCTAACCCCTTTAAGTAAGTTCTAATTCTTATGCTTTTAATGAAATAAAAATATAAAATTATCATTGCAACATTTAAATAATGACAAAGGTATCCTTTTAAAAACTTACCCAATGTTTTGGCAAAAGAGCATAACTCTTTTTAAGATATTTTAGTTATTTTTATAATACTTTTTAAGAAGTTTATAATTGAATCAAACACCACATAGTAACATACTTCTTGAGAAGTTCTACATCATTAGTGTCAACCAAATAACTTTTAGCATTTTTCAAGAAGTTCACACAAAAACTTACTTTCTGGAAAGTTCAACTTCCCATAGAAGCTTACTTGTTGTATGAACCAAATGACTCCTAAGAGATTCCGAGACCTTTATCATCCAATATATATATATATATATATATATATGTACCATTGGTCATAGTAACTTACATCCCATTCATAAATCTTTGCTCAAATTCAAGCACCAAACATATTATTCATGACCATTGAAACAAATTTCACTTATAACATTAAAATCATTCATTTAAAATTTTAGATTAATTGAATAAAATCATATATATTGAATTTCTCTACATTAAGTGAATAAAACAACATATCATGAATTTCTTTAAATTTAGTGAATTAAAACTCTTTCTAAAACCAAAAAAATTAATATTTGAAATCATTAAAATTCTTACCAGAAGATTTCAAATATTTATTTTCCTAATATATCCTAATCCAACTTTTCTTTTAGAGGGGGAAGGGTGTTAAATACTAACCTCTCTTAGGGTAGCTTGTCATCAAAACAACCTTTTAGGAATGCATTATAGCCAATGCTTGACATATGACACATAAGGACTAGCTTAAAATAATTCACAATTTTGCATGCATCTAATATGAAAATACATAATATTTCAGGAAAATAATGCTTAACTTAATTGATAAGTTAGTGTAAGAGGAAATAATGGTTGTTGCTTAATTAGCTAGAGGTATATGTAATTGTGAAAACATAATAGTAAATTCCTAAATCCCATTTTCAAGGTCTAAATCAAGAAATCATGATAGTAATGGGGCTTACCACATACATCAATTTTCAAAAATTATATTTCAATGAAAACGAATCAGTGATTAAGTACCAATATTCCTACTCATATAAGTAAATAAACCTAGGGTGTAAGATCTTTACTAATGCTATAATTATCCAATTCATTTACAAGGGAAAAAGGACCCAATATAAGAAAATACTTGCTCTAAATTCTAGATTGTTATAAATTTTCCATTCAGTTCTAGTTCAATTTTCCCATAAAAACTTCAAGTTAGCATACTAGTCCCTAAGCCCCTTTATCTTACACCGTAAATTTGCCAAGATGGAAAATTAACTAGTGATGCCCAAAAATTCTTAAATTTTTTAGAACGATACCTCTATATCTCTTCTTTTTATGAGACAGATTCCAGCCCAAAACTTTTTGATATTGCCCTTAAACCATAGCCATTTCTGGAACTATACAGCTTGCATCCTTCCAGAAATCATTGACTTCTATTGATATGGTTAGCTAGCCAAATCATCTCTAAATTTTCTCAAATTTGGCCTGGGATATTCTCAACATATCAGGGGCGTGCTATAAAAATCTTGGAACAAAACTCACATTTGGTCCCTCATCATTTCTCATTCTCTTGGCTGCCCTGTTTTGGTCTTATTCTGGGTACCTGTTCTATTTTGCATTTATTTGGAGTATCAAACCAACCCAAAATTTCTAAAATTTGGCATAGACATATTTCAAATATTAGGAACCTAAAATAAAATTTTTAGCTCAAATCTCAACTAGTTACTCCCTCAAATCTGAAAGTTTTCTTTAAAACTCAAATCTGTCAATTTAGGAACAGCAGCACTGGTTAGGTTTACTTGACCCACGAGTTCACCTCTAAAAATTTCTAAATTTTCCAGAATTGAGGGACAATATATTGAGACCTTGTATGCCAAACAAAATAGTGTCAAAACAGAGAAATTTGGCATAACATATTGTAATGAGATGGAACTTCAAAATTCCCTATTTTCACTTGGAACTTCAAAACCAGAACCTAATGAATATATACTTATTACACATAACATATCATCCTTAATTACATGTTATTCTAGAATTACACAACATATCATTCCCATTTACGTATTGTTTCAGAATTGAGTTTCTATCTTAAACATGTACATGCTGATACAAAACATTCTAACTAACTACACAACAGTCTACTACTCCTTCCTTGCTTCTTGAGAGCTTCTTAAAGCACTTAGAATTGGTTTTAATGTAAATGCAAAATGAGATCACAATATCCTAGCAGCTAGTAATTTCTTTAAAAGCAACCAATCCAGTCCTTAAAACATGCCAATCATACAATCCATTAAACATAACAAGGAAAATAA
>JANHAO010012673.1:0-16248 GCA_026873985.1 Saraca asoca | reverse complement strand
GTTTGAGGGCTAAGTTCTGATTAGACTCATTAATTAACTTCAAGGATCCTTGTTTTTGGTTTTAAGCCTGAGAATATGATTAGCATTTTGAATGAATATTTAGCAATCAAGGATGCATTAGTCTCAAGTTGATTTCCCTTAGTTGGTAGTTATATTTGTTGTAGTTTTAGTTGTTGTTTTTGTAGTGTTTATGTTAGTTTAAATTCTGCCAACCCCCCCCCCAATTCAACTCCTAATATCATTGATATTATCATCCTAAAATGGTCCTTGAGTTCAACCTGGGTTGCCTATGCTAAATTAGTTTAGGTAGCTTCAGTTTATAAATTTCTAATTTGATTCAGCCGTGACAAACCGCTTATCAATGGGTCCCATGTGTTTGCTTGGTTATGATGAGCTAACGTAATCTCATCCAAACGCTTCACTTTGCTAGACTAGGTTCTTTCTCATGGAACCCTTGCCAAGTAAGGTGCATTGTCTCACAAACCAGGATCCTTGACACGGGATCACTATTGTTCTTCAAATAGCAAGATCAGGCTTGAGGTCGATGTGGTGAGCATGAATTATGTGTGAGCTGGGGCTTGGTGAGCTAGGACTCAGTAGAGCAATTTGTCGAACACGTGACCCAGGAACTTGTGCTCTCATCCTCAATGAGCTAGATATCCTCTAATGCAGACTCAGCTTCCACTGGGCCTTCGACCTACTTTTATGAGACTGATTTTCACCCACAACATAGGCCCCCAACTCTTAGTTCACTTCATAAATTAGGAGTTATGACTTTTACTATTTAGTCAAAGTTTTTACTCTGCCACGTTATCATTTTGGTCTTTCACTTCATCTGACTTTGGCCATACTTCTTTTTCTGACCTTGCCTCCTAGCTGTTGGCATGACAATCCAATTTTCTCAGGACATGGTCTTTTGTTCGCCAGGTCATTCATTGAACTCAAATTAGTCTATAAAGCCTGAGAAGCTCTTCTTGTTTCTTCATGATTAGATGGAAGTATCAATTAAGTCCCCAAATATCTAAGTTGGTTTGGTTTTCAGTGAAACACTGAGGTGTGCATGGCCTACTGCATTGGGCTTCGAGGCATGGATAGCCTACTGCACATGGCTTCTGTGGATAGCTCTTTATGCTAGCCACGGGAGAGATCTTATGCAGATCTTGAATTATTTCTTCATGGCTTTACCTTGATTTCCAACCTTGCCAGACAGACTCCTAGCACCTTTTTGAATTACTCTAGGTCTAGTCCACGAGGAACTGTTGGCTTAGGAGGGATATAAGTAGGAATGGTCAGGCTCATTGGTCTTCGTGCTGGTGGGAGTTCGTCTCCTAGTAGCTAGTTTTCTACCTTCAACCATGGCTTTAGGCTTTGTACTTTGTTTCTGTATTTCCCTCATCTGATGTAAATTTTAACGTCATTAGATGAGGCCTTTAGTGAATTGATCTTTTTTGTATAGCTCCTGAATGTTGTATTAGATGCTTTCATTCACTTCTGATGATGATGTATATTGCTGTAAATCAATGAAATGCTTGCATGACCTATCGGCTGCAACTTTTGTGTGAACTTTAGCATACGATTGTCTCAATCAATGATAAGTAAAATTCAGCCAGGTCACATGTGAGCTGCGCCTGGAAGGATCTTGTTAGCAAGTTGTGAGTATTTGTTCGCATGAGAGCTACGATGAGTTTATAGTGTTCTTGCGCCTGTGTGAGCTCTTTTAAGCATTTAATAGTGCTTCTACATCTCAATGAGATGATAGCTCTTTACTGGATGAGATCACATGATAACTATATTTAATATTCTATACCATAGCAATCTTGTTGCTTAGTCTTACAGCTTGTTGCTCAGTGGGACAGGAATCTTGCTACTCAGGCTGGGGATTATACTTTTTTGCTCCAGTTTATGGGATGTGGCTTGCTTTGGATGTATTGATGGGGTAGGCTTCATGCTGTCTCACCCCTAGATGTATCCACATGATGGCAAGATGAAAGCTCATCACCAGTTTAGTAACGTTCCTGAGTTTCAACCAATCAATCGTGAATAATATTGAATCAACATGAAGTAACTCTTTTTTTGTGTAGGGTTCCACTGGATAATTTATACAAAGATTTCAAAACTATCATTGATCTTAGGAAAACATTACAAGATTAGAATATGGTTCTAATGGAGGGCTCTGACTCTCGATCAATGATTTACTAAGTCTGTTGAGCTTGCTAGTCTGACGGTCTCACCACATAATCCTATAATTGGCCTCTTCTGATGAGGTTTTCTATGGCATCTCTCAATGCCCAACATTCTGAGGTGGTGTGTTCAACCTTGTTGTGATAAGTGTAGAATTTGCTCAGATCTTTGGACTTGAAGGGAGCCCTTATGGGCCTAGGCTTCCTAATGTCTTCCTTATGCCTTTCCATGGCAAAAATCCTATCCTGCATATCTAACAAGATATTATAGCTTTCGAAGAGACCTTGATGCTGAGGTTGTTAAGGCTTTGCCTTCTTCATGAGTTGAGGGCAAGGGTCATGATTGTGATTCTCTTTGCTCCTCTTTTTACTTGAGATGGAGCCATAGACATCTGCTCTTTGCTTAGGCTCCTCTATTCTGAAGGTTTCCTCCCATCTTATTTGCTTGGTAGCTCACTCATAGAATTCAGCAAGATCTCAAGCAGAGGACTTGTAAAGGTTTTTATACAGCTTCCCATCCTTGTGGAGTCCTATTGAGATTGTTGTTAAAATGCTTTCCTCCGAAGGATTTTCTATGGAGTTGGCTTCATGCCTGAACCTAGCTATGTAATCTTTCAGCCATTCACCCTTGTGCTAAAAGATCATTGCAAGATGGCAGGGGCATGAGCTGCCTCTTCAATGCCTGATACTGGTTGATGAATTTCTTTTGACACTCTTCCTAACTATTGATGTTGCAAGTGGGAGGCTTCTAAACCATGCTCAAGGGATACCTCCTAATACGGCTAGGAAGATTTAGCACTTGACTAGGGGTCAATCATTTGAAGATCCATTTGGATATTGAACACGTCTAGGTGGTGTCACAGGTTGCTGTTTCCATCATACAGTGAGATCGCAGGCACTTTAAGCTTTTGTGGAAAGGGCTATATTTCGATATCCACAGAGAACAACAATCTTTCCTCATAGCGAGGTCTAATATTTTGAGATTAGGGATGCTCCTCTAACTATTTCAGCCTTTGGAGAACTTGCTTCATTACTGGATCCCAAGCCTCAGGCTAGGGGCCAGAGCTCTCAACTTCTTGCGAGCCCCTAGATCACTAGTCGTGGTGGTTTTCATGAATCTCCTTCTAACTTCTTCACACAACTACTAGAGCTATGCTATGATTTCTTCTTGCCTTTGCTCATCCTAGGCGTGCACTTGTGCTAGCACTTTAATAGTTTCAGCTAGCTTTCTTACTATGTCCTCAAATGGTGGCTAAGGAGTTACCAGTTGAACAATTGGATAGAAAGACGATTCAAAAAATATATGGGCCCTCCTTCTAGTGCCAAAATGTTGACGATGGAATCTGGTTCTTCCAAACTCAAGTTAATTGTGGTCGATTCTTAAACTCCAAACTATTTTCTGGTTGATGGAATGAGAGATGAAGATAACAGAGAGGAAGAAGAACAATGGAAAATAGTATTTTTAATGTGATTCAACTAAATTCGGGTAGCACCGAACCCTACGTCCACGGTAGAACTTTATTAAATTGAAAGAAAGTTTATAGAGATTTATCTTTAGTTATTTTGGCCTCTCTCTTCCTTTTTATAATAGTGATTTCCCTATTTAGAGGGGAAGAAAGGTTACATGCAATGATTACAAGTTGCAATTTTGTTACATCAAATAATAAATGAATAAGACTCTCTAGACTAATGCAAATTGGCTACTATAGGCTGACTTCTATAGATAGGCCCCATGTGTTTGCTTGGTTATGATGAGTTGACGTAACCTCATCCAAACCTCCACTTTGCTGGACTAGGTTCCTTCTCATGGAACCCTTGCCAAGTGAGATGCTTTGTCTCATGAACCGTGATCCCTGACATGAGATTGCTATTGTTCTTTGAACAATGAGATTGGGCTTGAGGCTGGTGGGGAGAGCATGAATTATGTGCAAGCTGGGGCTTGGTGAGCTAGGACTTAGCGAAGCAATTTGCCAAACACATGACTTTGGAACTCGCGCTCTCATCCTCAATGAGCTGGATATCTTCTAGTGTAGACTCGACTTCTATTGGGCCTTCGACCTACTTTTATGAGACTAATTTTCACCCACAACAAAATAAGATTTGATTCAAATATTTTTTTAACTAACAATGAGGTAGATACAAAGCACTTAAAGAACACAAAGTTTTTAAATGATTTTTCACAAGTACAGATTTTATAAAAATTATTTAATATCTTGTGAATTGATTCAAGAATCAATTCCTTGAAGAACTTGTGACAAACATACTAGAATCAATTCATCAATCGATTCAAGAAGAAAAGTTTTGAAAAATTCTTTTTACTGAAGGTTGGGATTTTGAGCTGAATCGATTCTGTAATCAATTTAAGACCTAATGTCAAAAGGCTATGATTCTATTACTAAACCAATTCATTACTTGTAACCACTTTGAATCAATTCACACATTGAAAGTTAGTTATTCTATTACAATCAGTTACAATAGTTATAAAAGTCCAAACTACCTTTAGTTTCTAATCAGATTTCAGATTCTTCTCTCTTCTTCAAGTGCAAAATTTTCAGGACAAAAGTGCTGAACCAGATTTCTTGCTACCTCACAAGATTTCTAAATCCAATTAAGAGATTTTGAATCAAACCTCTGTTATATTTATCTTAATTGTTTGAGATTTGATCTCAAACTTGTGGTATTGTATTTCTTACTTTACTTAATCTTTTTCACCTTTATTTTTCTAGTGAGATTTCTAGGTTGATAGGGATCTTGTCTAGGTTAGCAAGAGCTTATTTTAAATTCTTGTATTTTTTTTTAGGTTAACAAGAAACCTGTGTAATTCTTGTGTTTTGAACTGGCAAATTAGGAGCCTATTTTAATCCTAATTTTGTTATAATAAAAGGGGTCTTCTGATTAAGGAATGATCCAGTGGAGTAGACTTGAATTGTGATTTCAATTCAAGTTGAACCACTTTAAAAATCTATGTTTTTAATCTCTATCTTTTTGCTCCTAAATTTATAATCTTACTACACAATTTATTTTGCTACACAATTAACAATTCTGCATTCTTTGTTTTGTTCACTATTTTAATTATCTGTTGTACTTTTCAATTTAAGGCAATAAATCATAGTTTTGTTAAGATTAAAAAAAGAATTCGTAATCTATAAAGGTGTATACAAATTCCCCTAAAGGAATGAAGGAAAGATCCGTAATTTTATATTTTTATCTAGGACCCTCACTTTCTTGCTCTTTTAGAACAAGGTCCTTAAATTTTGGGGCTTTGTCTAGAAGACTCACTCTAAAAAATCCCTTTTAGGCTATGGGCTTTCCTAAAATAAAGTCCAGTTCCTCATATGGCATTGGTTTATGAATGTGGGATTGTTTAGAATTTTTAATCTAATGTCCTATGAGCTTAATTTATCTAACCAAGTTTCTAATGAGTCATGTCCCACTTTTTCATGGGCTCTTATCTCTAATTCTATTCTTAAGAAACAACTTTTTTACATATTAGTTCATAATATGAAATCTATATCACTTTTCTTTAACAAAAATTAATTTAATTGTTCTAATTTATTTTAGGTACATGTGGGTCGATGTCACAAAAACTGGTAGATAGCTTTGTTGAACTATTGGACCAATTAACCCAATTTATAAATTACAAGAAGGGTTGCTTTTTCCTAGAGCAATAGTTCACAAACTATATGCCACTAAATGTGTCATTACAAACAATCATAGATGATGTCAAGGTAGTAGAACTTATGAATTTGCCACCTCAAATAAAACATAAGGCAAGTACCATAAGGGCAAAGGAATTTGTCAATTCCACAAGCATTGGAGTCATAATATAGAAGAGTGCATTAGCATAAAGAATCAGATTGAAGAATTAACTAGACAAGGACATCTATAGCAGTATAAAGAGATTCGAAGTGAGCACCCTTGGGTGAGCTCTTAGGCTGAGACATTGTAAAAAAGAAGTAGAGAGGCAATAATGGCTCCCAAAGAGATTCAAGGTGTTGTAGAAACCATTGCTAGAGGCTTTACAAGACCTTTTAGGAAAGGACCTTCAAAATTGATACTGAAGATCAAGGGAAAAGGATTAGAACCGATAATGGAACTAGGCATAGCCTTCTCCAAAGATGATTATCTATCAAACTTCAATCAAAAGCATAATGATCTAATGGTAATTACATAAACCATTTAGAACTATCTAGTAAAGAAAATCTTGGTCAACCAAGGAAGTTCATCTAATATCTTATATGCCCACATAATAAAAGCCATCAAAATATCAATTAGAAATTTAACTCCCTATCATGGAACTTTAACCAGAATCTTTAGAAGATCGATATCTATCTTAGCATTGATCTACTTATAAGTCTCATTAGGAACAGAGTTCTCACGTTGACTTCCTAGTGATAAATGCCCCAAACACTGCTTATAATGTAATTTTAGGCCAACCTTCATTAAATTAGGTACTGGGTTATCACATCAATGCCACATTTGTTGATAAAATTCTAGACTAAAAATGAAATCAGACAAATGAGGGCCTATTAGCTTACTACTCGCAGTTGTTATAAGAATAGTTGAAATTTGAGGCAAACCTCTAAAAATCAAGAATTGGGATGAAAGAAAAATTGTTCATATCCAAAATAGGAATGTATAACGCATCATATGACAAGGAAGATTAATAAGATTCTTTTTATCCTTCAAGCTTCAAAGATCACTGACTTGTATTCGAGCATAATTTACTCTCAAAGTAACTAGCACAAGTTCCTATCAAAGCAAATTAAGCATAATTTGCTCTCAAAGCATTTGACACAAGCTACAATCAAAGTGAATAGGGTATAATTTGCTCTCAAAGCATTCAGCACAAGCTGCCATCAAAGTGAATTGAGCATAATTTGCTCTCAAAGTGATTGACACAAGTTTCCATCAAATCAAATCAAGCATAATGTGCTCTTAAAGCGATTAGCAAAAGTTAGTGAGTCAAGCATAATTTCTCTCAAAGTGTACAACATAAGCTATCATCAAAGCGAATCAAGTATAATTTGCTCTAAAAGCATCCTAATTAAGCAAAATTTGATCTCAAAGTGTTTTATCCAAGCTACCATCAAAGTAAATCAGGCATAATTTTCTCTCAAAGCATTCGACATAAGCTACCATTAAAGTGAATCAAGCATAATTTGTTCTCAAAGTGATTGGTGCAAGTTGCTGTCAAAGCGAATTGAGCATAATTTGCTTTTAAAGCATTCAACATAAGTAGCCATCAAAGTGAATCAAGCATAATTTTCTCTCAAAGCATTCAAACAAGTTTTTATCAAAGCAAATTAAGCATAATTTGCTCTTAAAACATTTGACACAAGATATCATCAAAGCAAATCAAGTATAATTTGCTCTTAAAGTGTTTGATACAAGTTGCAATCAAAGTGAATTAGGCATAATTTGCTCTCAAAGTGATCAGCATAAGCTGCCATCAAAGTGAGGCATTAGTTGCCACCATAGCATTCGGGTGTAATCTATTCTTGAGAAGTCTAGGTAGGTGGAACCAACCCAAAAGGTGATCGAGCATGATTCAATCTCAAGACAAAATTCACACAAAGGATACAAACACCATGAAGCTAATAAAGTATGGGAAAGTAAAGCAATCAAATAAAGGAAAAATAATGAAATAGTTTAGACCAAAAATTCATGACAGTAATTCAAGGAAATGAACAAATAATGTTTCCAATGAAAAATATTGCACAAATAAGACAAACATGTAGTGAGGATCAACTATCAACGAGGACAATAGGATATGGGTCTCCTGTTATGGATATAAAAAATGCCTAAAGATAGACCTTCATTTGATTGCCTGGAAACAAAAGTAATACCCTACTTTGAGCAAAATCAAAGGACTTTTTACCAGCATCCAGCTTAGTAAATTGAAGTCTAGGTAAAATAAGAAGACTTCTTCCAACACCAAGTCAAAACCTATGGCAAACCCCTAGATAGAAAGAATATGAGCATCCTACAATTCTTAGGATCTATCCTTCACATATTGGGATAACTTTTCCAATTCCTTCACCTTATCTCGAAGCTCATATCCTTAGGCATCAATATTTTGATGAGAAGTAAAATTTTGTGCTTTTAAATCTTTAAACTTAGACTAATAATAAGATAGCTTTTTTATAAGCTTCTCCACATCTTGCCTCATGGTCCCCATCTTCTTCTCCTTGTCATTCTTTAGATGTATATTCTCCTTTGAAAGCTTATTCGACTAGGCAATCCGTTGTTTGATGTGTGTTTTTTGCAAGCGCATAATGTAGTTGTAGTAGACACCAGCAAGTATAGGTTGAATCCCACAAGGATCTTGCTATCAATTACTAATAAAAGAGTAGCACTGAATTAATAAGCAAAATTCAATTATAAAAGCCTAGGATTGGGGTTCACCACACTTATGGTCTTTAACAGGTAATTAAAATCCTTCCTATTTTAATTACTTTGATATCGACGATGGTTTAGCCTCAGTTAATTACTAGCCGCTTTCAAGGTCTAATAATAGTACTTAAATCAACCTAGTTGAACTAACTTTCATGGTTTAGATTAATGTAAGCCCTTTAAGATCGATGCTAACCAATTCAATCCTAAAGAAACTTAATCTACTTTCATGATTAAAATCTCCTTATTTAACTGTTAGGTTTTCGGTGATAATTTTCTCCTTTCGGTACTTCAACTATCTACTTAAGATAAGATTAAATGATGGCTAAACATTTTTATCAATTACTTAGCAGGCATAATAGTTAAATCAAATTATACCAGATAATTATAATAGGAAATCAATTAATAACAGTAAGGGACCATAATTGGGTTATTCCTAATCCTAGAATAAAAATCTACTTAGACATAATGGAAGTAAAAAATAAATTCATTAAAATTGAAAACTTCATAATATTCAAAACAACACAGAAAAGTAAAGATGAAGATTAAAAGAGAAAATCAAGATGTCGATTGATGAGAAGAAAATAGAATCTTTGCAAGAACTTTAATCCACAAGAATCTCTTTTAATCTACTCAAAAAAATGCTTAAAAATATAAAACCTATGTAAGCTAACTTAAAACTATCAAAAAGCTCCTTCAGGTTGTGCAATATCATCTTTAATAGTAGGATGACAGAGGCTGAAACATGGCTATGTTTGGTGACATGACCTACCCATGTTTCGCATTAGGAGTTGCTGAGGAATGCACTGAACACGGTCGTATCTTGGGACACAGCCAGGTCATGTTTGGTGCTGGCTTCTTTGATTTTTCTAGTTTCAATCACAGTTGAGTTGAGTTCTTTGTAAGGCTTCTTTCCTAGCTTCTCCTTAATCTAAATGTGCTTTGAACTTGTGTTTTCACCCTTCTTTCCAAGTCTTCTTGCTAACCTACAAAGAGAAATGCAAACCACAGTAGTACCAAAGAACAAAAATACTAAACTAAAACAAAAAGAGCACATGAATCACAAATTAATAATGAATCAAGAGGTAATAATCAACATAATAATATGCATTTTGCTCGTTTATCAAATCCCCCATGCTTGAACCTTTGCTTGTCCTCAAGCAAATTATAATATATGAACACATTGGAAAGGGGGAGAATTTACGCTCTCGATTCAAATAAGCAGATGTGATATAACTAATTTTATTCCTAATCAGTAAGACATCAACAAAAATATAAACAAGCATTCAAGGGTTAGTCTTCACTCGCCTAATATTAAACCTTAATTTCTGTATTATACACATCATCTATTGTTACTATAACTTTCATGCACCAAAATGACCCTCAAGGCACTCAGGTAAGATCCTCATCCTTCAGATCTCCCTAGATTACCTTACCCTTGTTTATTCATTTTTTTTATATTTCATTTTTTTTCAGTGAGTGCATTTTATGCTCCATCTCCCTAAAGTGCAGGCATCTAGGTACTCATACGAAAGGCTTTTTTAGAACTTGAAATTTAGGTACTCAGAATGAAGACCTTTTTAGGATTTCTCTTTTATATATATATATATATATTGGTTTGAACACCCTTATTCTTCACCTCTCCCTAACTTCACACTTTCATAATGCTGAGATTCATAAGGTGTATGCAAATTACAGTTCAACAGATAAAGTGTTTTTAAAGAAGCCTAAGGTTCAATTCTAAGAGAGAAAGTGTTGACGTCGGAATTTGGTTCACGCAGAGAGTCCTAGATTCCGGCCAACGGGGGATTAGTTCTGGGATCCTAGACTACTTCCAAAGAGTGAAGAGGTGATGGGAGAGGGAGAAGAGCACCATAGTATTTTTAATGTGGTTTGGCTAAATTCAGGAGGCACCGGACCCTACATCCACGACAGGGATTTTATTGATACGAAGGATTGTTTATATAGAGTATTGTCTTACCAGGTGCCTCTCTCCTTTCCTTCTAACAAAGCTTTCCTATTTAAGGAAGGGGAGAATGAGATAAAATGATTACAAACTACAGTTGTGTTAGATCAAGATATAAATGGAAAAGATAGTAAAAGATTATAATCTGGCTATTACAGGATATAAGCTGTGGGGTGGGCCCTCTGGTCGATTGTGGACTTGTGTTTATATGCATCCACCACTTGGTGTTGCTTTACCATGCGAGGTGTTCATCATCCCAAGCTAGGGTTCCTTGCTCGGGGTCACTATAGGAGGTCACTGTAGCGAGCTCGGTGCCACTGTAGTGAGGCAGAGAGCTCAAGTAGGATGATTGACTACTTTGCGAGCTGATATCGGGATGACTTTGTTGTGCCATTTTTTGATGGAGGGTGAAGCGAAGCTTGCTAGGTGCCCTTGGTGAGGCAAGAGGCT
This sequence comes from Saraca asoca, assembly GCA_026873985.1. NCBI lineage: Eukaryota > Viridiplantae > Streptophyta > Magnoliopsida > Fabales > Fabaceae > Saraca > Saraca asoca. The sequence continues at coordinate 5,256 of JANHAO010012673.1, read as the reverse complement.
TGGCTTCTACCAGGTTCGAGGCTCTCCCATTCTTTCAAGGCTACTTTTCACCTATAACATAAGCCCCCCAACTCTCGATTTGCTTTGCGAATCGAGAGTTGTAAGCTTATGAGGCTCTACTTGATACTCTTGGTCAGAGTCTTTGCTTGACTGTATTTTCATGTCGAATGTCTTTTCATTCTGCTTTGGGCCATGATTTCTTCTATTTGCCATTTTTGGCTGTTGGCGTGGCATTATCACTCATTTTAGGCCGTTGGATAAAGATCAAATCAGATATCTTTTGGATTCTTCAAAGGGTTAAGCGGGTCTTTATATAGCCTGAGGAATTCCCTCTTTTGCCTCAGAGAAGTTCAATGAAGGAGACTGATGAGCCCCCTATGTTTCTATTGGCTTTACTTTCGACGAAGCTTGTTAAGGCATAGATAGTCTGCTACAGATTGTCAGGAGGCATGGATAGCCTATTGCATGTGGCTTCATCACAGGATCCATCTGGTGGGCTCCTGGGGAGTCTTGTGCAGATCCCAGATTATCTCCTCCTGGCGTTGCTTATGAGTTGTTGCCTGGCCAGCAAGCTTCTTACAACTTTTTAATTTGTTCTAGGTCTGGCTCTGGTAGATATGCTAAAGGAATATAAGTAGGAGCAGTTGGAGATCACTGTCCTTCCTATAGGCGAGAGCTCACTGACTGGCCTTCTGCTCTTTTTGCAGGAATGGTAGTGCCTGGCCTTTAAGCTTCTTACCTTTGTTTCTGCATTTTTTCTTTTGATGTAATTTTGTCTTATTAAGTGAGATCTTTTTGCTATGTGAGCTTTTCTTTCCTTGAATGTTGTACCAGATGCTTCATGCATCATTGTATGTAAATTTCTAATGATTAATAAAATCACTTTTTGGCCAATTGGTCATGCTTTACCTTTTTGGTCGCTTAGTCTATTATGAGTGAGAGTGGGGTCACATGTGAGCTATGCCCGAGAAATCTCATTTGAGCTATGAGAGTTTGTCCGCATGAGAGTTGTGATGAGTTCATTCTAGCATCCCTACTATGCGACGAGCTGATCGTCCATCGTTTAGTTTGGAAATGCTATTACGGTAGGCTTGCAGGCCGTCTCACCCTCAGATGTGAGGTAGGCTCTAGAGTTGTCTTGCCCCCAGACAGGTTTTATGTTTATGCAATCACGCGGTAGGCTCTAGGCCATCTTACCCTCAGACGTGAGGTAGGCTCTGGGGCCGTTTCACCCTCAAACGTGAGGTAGGCTCTGGGCTGTCTAACCCCCAAGTAGGTTTTGTTTTTGTTGAGATGACTGCTTGTCGCATAACGAGGTTGCACATGAGTACCATAGTGAGCTCATTGCTCAGTGGTCAGGGAATCTACACTCTTTGTCGTAGTTCATGAGATGTGGCTTGCTTTGGATGTATCGACGGGGTAGGCCTTGTGTCGTCTCACCCCCGGATGAGTCCTGGCAATGACGAAGTGAAAACTCTTTGTCTGGATAATGCTTGGCCAATTGGCAATTTGCATTGATTCAGCATACAATAGTTGATACTACTTATCACCATTAATGGCAAATGAATGTTACAGGATTAGAATATGGTTCTGATGGAGGCCTCAGGCTCTCAGGTGGCAACTCACTAAGCCTATCGAGCACACTGTTCTAGTGGTGTTGCCATGTAATCCTATAATCGACCTGTTCTGATGAGGTCTTTAATGGCATCTTTCAGTTCCCGACACTCTGAGGTGGTATGTCCAACCTCATTGTGGTAAGCATAGAATTTGCTTGGATCTTTGGACTTGGGAGTGGCTCTCATCAGTTTGGGCCTTCCAAAGTCCTCATTGTTCTTTTCCACAGTAAAAATTTTATCCTATGTATCAAACAGGATGCTATAGTTTTTGAAGCAACCTTTAGGTCACTGAGGCTTCGCCTTCTTCATGGATTGAGGAGTGGGGTCGTCGTAGCTCTCGCTCCCCCTCTTTTTACTCGTGGTGGGACCACTAGGGTCTACTCTGTGCCTGGGCTCCTCCATTCTGAAAGTTTCTTCCCATCTTATTTGTTTGGCAGCTTGCTTGTAGAATTCAGCGAGATCTCGAGCTGGGGACTTGTAGAGGCTCCTTTACAGTTTTCCATCTTTGCGAAGTCCCGCTAAGATTGCTGTTAAGATACTTTCCTCAGAAGGATTTTCCATTAAGTTGGCTTCGTGCATGAATTGAGCTACGTAGTCTTTGAGCGACTTAGCCTTGCGCTGGATGATCATCATGAGATGGCGAGGGGGCGCAAGCTGTTTCTTTAATGCTCGGTACTGATTAACAAATTTCCTTTGGCATTCTTCCTAACTATTGATGCTACGAGCCGGGAGGTGCCTAAACCATGCCTGGGATGCTCCTCCTAATGTGGGCAGAAAGATGCGGCACTTCACCAGGGGGTCAGTTGTCTGGAGATCCATTTGGGTATTGAATGCATCTAGGTGGTCACTCGAGTCACTATTCCCATCGTATAGCGGGATCACGGGCACTTTGAGCTTCTATGAGAGAGGTCACATCTTGATCTCCATAGAAAATGGAGCTCTTTCCTTGTGGCGAGGCTGGTGGCTTTGAGGTTATGGATGCTCTTCTAGCTATTCAAGCCTATGGAGGATTTCCTTCGTTGTCCAGTTTTATGTCTCAGACTGAGGGGTGGAGCTTCCTACTCATTGCAAGCCCCCCAGTTGCTGATTATCATGATCTTCGTGAGTTTCTCTCTAAGCCTCTCTATGAAGCTATTAGAGCTATACCATGATTTCTTCTTGTCTCTGTGTGCTCTGGACTTGAGCTTGTGCCAGTGCTTTTACGGTCTCGATCAACTCTTCTATCATGCATTCAAGTGCTGGCTAGGATTAAGCAGGCATTTGAGCCTCTTGAGTTTCAGAGGCAGCAGTAGACTGTTAGTGAGCCCCCACAATAGGGGTGTCCATCAGTTAGAGGGCTGGAGTGGTTGAGCTCCGAGTGGTTCTCCCTCTTGCCATCGTTAGGCTATAACGAGGGCTTCAGAGAGTAGATGGATCCCTATAGATGGCACTAAGATGTTAACATCAAAATTTGGTTCGCATGGAGAGTCCCAGATTTCGGCCAACAGAGGATGAGTTCTGGGATCCTATACTGCTTCTGAAGCATGAAGAGGCGATGGGAGAGCGAGAAGCGTGCCACAGTGTTTTTAACATGGTTCGGCTAAATTTGGGTGGCACTGGACCCTACATCCATGATGAGGATTTTATTGATTGGAAGGATTGTTTATACAGAGTATTGGCTTACCAGGTGCCTCTCTCCCTTCCTTCTAACAAAGCTTTCCTATTTAAGGAATGGGAGAATAAGACAAAATGATTACAAACTATAGTTGTGTTACATCAAGATATAAATGGAAAAGACAGTTAAAGACTATAATCTGGCTATTGCAGGATCTAGGCTGCGGGGTGGGCCCTCTGGTCGGCTGTGGACTTGTGTTTATATGCATCCACCACTCAATGTTACTTTACCGTGCAAGGTGTTCGTCATCCCGAGCTGGGGTTCCTTGCTCGGGGTCGCTATAGTGAGTTTGGTGCCAATGTAGCGAGGTGAAGAGCTTGAGCAGGATGATTGACTACTTTATGAGCTGATATCGGGACGACTTCACTGTGCTGCTTTCTGATGGAAGGCGAAACGAAGCTTGTTGGGCGCCCTTGGTAAGGTGAGGGGCTTGGCTTCTGCTAGATTCAGGGCTCTCCTATTCTTTCAAGGCTGCTTTTCACTTATAACAGAAAGACTAAACCAAAAATACTCATTCAAGGTCTATCTCAAGTCAAGCTTTCATAGGTTTAAAACTAATTACTACCACATAAACTCATTAGAAGAGTTATTAACTTGGTGATTTAGCAAAAATGAAACATAACTTAAAATGAAAAGAAAAAGATTACAAAGTAAAATACAAAATAGAGCAAAAGCTAGAAAGTATCTACCCCTATGCTTAAATTTTACATTATCCCCAATGTAGTTAATCAAGATAAGATCACAGAGGAAGGGATAGAAGCTTACCGACTTATTGGTTTTCAAGTGAAGGTGGTGGTGGGAAATTATGCTCTAGGTGCCAGTTGTGCTTGCTCTGCATCATTTTGTGCAAATTTCCCAGCAGTGATTCCATGGACCCCATTGTTGCCTACATATGTTTCAATGGCTCTCTCTTTAGTTGGATCTCCTGCCAAGTAATGCTTGAGACACTGGCCATTAACTTTGAAAAGTCTAGTTGCTTCACTCCAAATTTCAATGGCTCCATATGGAAGGACTTGACGGACTTGAAAAGGGCTAGACCAACAAGAATGAAGTTTGCCTAGGAAGAGTTTTAATTGAGAATTGAGAAGCAAAACCTAGTCTCCTCTTTTGAAGTCTCACCTCAAAATACACTTATCATGCCAGCTCTTCGTTCTTTTCTTGTACAACCTCAAGTTAGGAGAGAGAGGTTTTAGATTTGCCTTTGGAATTTTATCTTCCTCCATGACAGTGTGTTTTGGATCTACTTCCAATTTCTTAGCTCTTACTTTGGTAGGAAAAATAAGGCTCTCATCAAGCAACTTATCATACATAGTAGCTTCAACATTCTTATCACATGTAGAAGAGCTTTTCACAAGATAGAGCTTAAGAGGATCAGTAGAACAATGACTCATTATATCTTCTCTCATAGTTTGTTTAATTGAATCAATTTTATAGCATGAGTCCTTGAGAGAAGGGCATTTCATCGTGAGAGCCAGATTAAATTCAATCTTCTCATCCCCTACATTTAAGGGAAGCTTTCCATCCTTGACATCAATAATGGCACCAACAGTAGCAAGGAAAGGCCTTCCAAGAATGATGAGGATCTAAACATCTTCCTCCATCTCTAAGATCACAAAGTCAATAAGGATAAAAAGTTTGCCAAATTTTAGAGGCACATCCTCTAAGATACCTACTAAATATTTGACAGATCAGTTTGCCAACTATAAGGAGAGTGTGGTTGGCTTCAAGTCACCCATCTGGAGCTTTTTACAAATAGAAAGAGGCATGAGGGTCATGCTTGCTCCTAGATCACATAGGGCATGATCAATATGCATGTCACCAATAGAGTAGGGAGTAGAGAAACTGCCAAGATCTTTAAATTTGGGAGCTAATTTGTTCTGGATGATTGCACTATATTCTTTAGTTAAGGAAACTGTGGCATACTCCTCAAATTTCCTCTTGTTAGATAGAATCTCCTTTAAGAATTTGGCATAAGAGGGCATTTGC
>JANHAO010012672.1:0-16244 GCA_026873985.1 Saraca asoca | reverse complement strand
ATGAAAAAATAGAAGACGGAGTCATCAACCTAAAATATGTTCCATCAAAGCTACAGGTGGCGGACATCCTTACAAAAGCACTATTAAAGAACCAGTTTGATGAGTTAAGAGCAAGATTTGGAATGCTGAACATCTATAGTCCAGCTTGAGGGGGAGTGTGGGAAAACAAGCTGTCCGTTTCCCTACTTAGAAAGAGATATTATAGGAGAAATTATAGGAGATAGACATTGAGGTTTATATTTAGAAATAGTCAACTAACCAGCCTTATCATATCCTTAATGTATGGGATTTCTGTTAAGTAATTCCTATATATATACTCTACTGCTTCCAATTAGTATATATAACAATTCTTCCACAAACTACAAGTACTTTTACTGATTAAAAGAATAAGGTGATACCTGAGAAGAATGATGTATGTTGTACACAGAAATCATAATATCTTGACCAGCATTAACCTTGTAAGGTCCAGGAAGCTCATCAGGAACTTCAGCTCTTCTTATCAAGACCTTATGGATGCATAAAGGTATGTATGGAAATCAGAAACTGGATTCTTAGAGAAATATATCTACGAATCTATCTCCAAAAAGATTATATTTAAGTAGATAGAAACAAATAACATTGAGTTTACTCTGCTAAGAGGCATTTTTAAGATCTGGTTAGTTTAATTAGACTTGAAAGTCCACTATATTTCTCTTATTTTAGTAGTCTGAAAAAGAAACCACCAAATTCTTCCTAAATCAAGAGTGCTTTACTTATTACATCAGAATTAACGTTCACATTGAGGTGAGATTTCACTTAGAGACATTACATGTAATTTAATCACAACAATTTCTAAACTTGTGCTTTCTTTAGTGAGACTCTTATTTAATTTCACCAGAGATTCAGAGATCTCAGAAAATTTGGTTAAACCTCTAGGGTCCTTCATTCTTCATATATTTCAATCTCCTTTAGTTCAAGTTCAACAAAATATTTACCCAAATGAGAGGAAACTGGATATATAAACGAAAACCTATTGCTGCATTTGTATCTCCATGAAGAAAAAATTCCACGCATGCACAACTATTCACACACAGGACCAGGAGACTTAAAAATCTTGTAATGACCACCTTCTTAAGTTCTGTATTCTATCTTTAACATACATATATCTTTGCCCCTTTAACATGCCTAAATCCCAAAACAAGAAGCACCCAGAAATTGAAATTTTAGTAATCTTTCCTCCTATAATCCCCTGACTAGTTATCTGATTAATTTTAAATCTAATTCCTATATTATCAAGCCAAAATTATTTTCATAGTAAGCATATCTACATCCAAGTTAAGGGTTAGCGTACACCAAGGTACAACAATATTTGCATCTAAGACAAGTTCTCCAATAGTAATAAAAGGTAAAAACTCAACTTTTTATACAGCAACACAAACTTACAGGAGGATGTGGATAGAGCCGCAGTGACTCAATAATGCAGCGCATCAAGAACTTAAGATCTTTGATGTCTTCATAGGCAGGACGTCTTCCCTGTAAAACTCTGTCTACCTCTTCTTGTGCTTTTGCCAATGAGGAAGGATTCTGCATAAAACAAAGCATATGTATTTTAGCAAAAGAAATGGACAAACTAGAGCACTTTTATGTCTTTCTAAACAACAACCATACAAAATCATTTAGGTAAAGAAATATACTACTTTAAAATAAGACTGGATAAGTGATCACAAAGTCCTTTAACCATGCTAAAAGCAAAGGCAACTTGACTGGAACCTGAAATTGTTCACAGTCCATGAGGTCTAAGTCATGGTTCAGATATCAATTTGGTAGCAATAATCTCTTTAAAGCTAACGTTATACCATTGTTTAAGCTAGTATCTTCAAATTGAATGTAATTAGTTTTACCATTCCATATTAATTGCAGTTTTGTTACACAAGGAGATTTGTAGTCTTAAGGCAGGGAATATGAACAAGGGTCCTCCTCCGGTGGAAGAGGCACAGTGATCCATAATTTATCACTTTGTTGGTGTATTAATAGCCAATTTAATTTTGAAAGCTTGGTAAGAAGCTGTAATTAGATTTTAAGACAAGTCTCAAAGAAGAAATTTATTGACACCAAGTGAGATGTGAGAGGTTGGGAGTTGATTTACAAATTTGGATGAAGGAAAAGGAAAAGGATTTACTTAAGGGGAAAAAAACTTAATAGTTTTATCAAACACAAATGAAAAAGATAAACAGTGAAGAACAGATAGTTGATACCTGACTTAGAAGATAAACTGTCCAGGTCAACACTGAACCAGTGGTCTCATGGCCAGCAACTAACATTGACAAAAGATCATCCCGTAGTTGCACACTTGAAACCTAAGACACATAGAACCATTAAGTAAATGAAAACCATGAGTAACAGATATTACAAGAGCAAAATTTCTCCATACTGTTAATGTAAATACACGTTTTGAAGAACCACCACAAGGGAAGAAGTATTATAATCAAGATGGTGGGTTTGTTTCAAACCAGAAGCTCGTAATTAATGGATGGTTGAAAGCTTTTCGAAAAGCTATAAGCATGATGACCAAGAAAAAAAACAGGGTAGAACATGAGCATTCATAAAAAATTAACACAAACTATACAAATAAATCAACTTTGCTGTGCTAAATCAACAGATGTCTCAGAATAAGTAACTTGCACTTATTCTTTTTTTGGCCATAGTAATTTGCATTTGGTGTTAAGTAATGCAACAAAACTTAATTCACAGACAAAATTAATGAACAGTCTATAGACACAGTGATAGCCCCTTATACCAAGCATCAATCTCAACATTCTTGGAAGAGTCACTAGTTGTCTCGTCTAAGAAAACATTACATTCCACTCCTTTCATATCAAACCTCAAACATTGAGAATGCTGAAACTTCAACTACTCATGTAAGAACATAATGTTCACAAGAAAAGCATAAATGGGAGGAATAAAATGTAGTAAAACCTCTTCCCTGCTGGCAAGCAAGAAACGGAGGATACTAGGATCAGTGTCATTCACGTATTCGTCATCTTCAATTTTTTCACCTTCAGCTTCAACGATCTCTTTACATTTTTCAATTAGTTCTTCTACAGTATTCCTGACAACACTCACAGCCTGTTCAGCTTTTATTTGTCTTGGGATTATCTTACAAAGAACTTTAATCTGCAACAACAACAAAAGATACAGCATAAACAGCGAAGATTAAAAATGAAACACAAGGAAGAGAGATAAGAAATAACCTGCCTTCCAATATGGTAAAATATCAGTCGAACGAGCCTCTGCCTCTTTCAATGCAGTGTAAACAGCATCAATTACAGGACTGTCAGCGGTAAGTGAATCAAAGTTGTAGTTGAATAAAGACAAGCCAATAACATCAAGAGTCAGTTGTGAAAACTTTTCTTCCATGTTAACAGCAGTTCCATTCAACGCATCAGATTGTAGCTTTTCCACTAATCTCTCAGCACATCTACAAAATACTCTATCTACTATAATGGACAAGTACCGTTTGTGAAGAGATGGAACCACAGCTCTGCGCCTTGCCTATTATATATTACAAAATAGCTGTAACAGAGCTAATTTCATAACATCCAACCTATACATAACATGACAAGAAGCATAAGTAGTACTCAAACTAAGAATGGATATTTGGGTTAACTTTACTATTAGCCTTTTTCTGGAAACAAAATGAGGGGACTGAAAAGGAAAGTGCTACACTCACTTTATATTCACTTAGTCTCACCCAAATAAACACAAAATTATTTGTAAGCTCCACAATGCGCCCCACATCTAGGTCTAGTTGAGTGAAAATAGTACTGTTGGAAAGAAAATTGGGGGAATTGAAGGACAAAGTAGAAGATAATTTTCTTTTACCCTCCTTAGATTTCTAAGGATGAATATTTGGGTTACCTTTACTCTTAAACCATGTTAGACCACAACCAAAACTAATCACATTGTTACAACAGCAACGTTAAATTAGTCATCATCAAAGCAACCTCATAAACATGCAAATTACAGAACCTCAGACATGAATTATTTTAGGTTCTAAGTATTCTGAACAAATTCTTGTAACATTACCGTCCAAAGTGGTCCTTCGGCAATTGCAAAACCCGAGCCAAAGAGGAACTCGGAGACCTCGGAGACGAGACCCTTAGCATATCTCCCATAATTCCTGAGCACGTGCTTTGCAATGACAGGATCACTAACCACCACAAAATTTCTAGGCCCAGCAGCCAGTCGATAAATGGGTCCGTACTGATTCATCAATTTGAAGAGAGGGAGGAAAAGAGCCCCACCCAGAAGGTCAGAAACGTCATCGAGCTTGGCACTGGCTATGGGAATGCCTGAATCGTCTTTGGCTACGGTGAGGGAGCTGGTGAGGGCAGTAAGCCAATCTGGGCTGACCCAGGAACTTGGTTTGCTGGAATTTGTGGTGTTGGGGTTTTTGTCAATGGAGGATTTGACAGAGAGACGGCGATGTGGATAAAATTTTGAAGTGAGAACAGTGCTGGTTTTAGCTTTATGAAGACGGAATAGAGAGCAGGAGGAGGGACACAGTAAGCAAGGCATCGTTTTGTTTGAGGGATCTGGCAGTCGTTAAACAGTTATAGACCCTAAGCTGTGTGGGTTCTGCTTATCCGCTATCCGAGTATAAATATGGTGCGAAATGGATTTTATCATTTATTTTACTTTTAAAGATAATTGTTTATAATTCTTTAATATACTTGCTTAGGTATTTATGAAAAAAATTATATTTTTAATTTTTTATGGAAAGTTATAATTTGTATATAAAAATAAAAAGTCTTAAAATTTTTTATGCAATTTTAAACATTAAAGTTATAACTTTTCATATATTTATTACATGTGAAATTTTTGTCCACTTTTAACTTTTAAGATTTTAAATAAAAATTAAATTTTTACAATTTTTATTTTAAATTTTTATAAAAATTTACAAAATTCATGACCATATAATTTAGCATTAGTCATAATTATCATGTATTAATTTATCAAAAGAAATATTTTTTCCTCTCTCGTTCCCATTGAAAATAGAGAAAGTCACATAGATTAAGGGTACGTTTGGGAGAGCTTATCTACAGCTTATATTTGAGTTTATCTTATAATATAAGCATTTTAGATAAAAAATTTAGGTGTTTATTTAAACTTATGAAAATAACTTATGACCCTTCAATAAGCTCATTTGAGCTTATTTCAATAAGCTTTATGGAGAAGCTTATCAAAAAGAATTTATTGAAGCTTATAGACATAAGTGCTTAATTAAGCTGTTTTCCCAAACGGGTCCTAATTAGTTTGTTGACACTAAATTTTTTATTGAGCGTTTATCAGTTCAAATCCCTTGAGAAATTTAAACCTTGATCTTCTTTCATCGAGATAAAAACAACTGAAAGTATGCAAACGAGGGTTTATTTATTTAGAAAGTCATGGTGGAAAAATTTGATGAAAGATATCAAATATATATAGTGAAATTTAATTTTTTTAAAATTTGTTTATGTTATTTACAAATTAATTCATAAAATAAGATATAATTTAAATAAATTGTAAAATAACAATTTAAATTATACTTTTCAAAAAGTTTTCTTGTAATCTTTTGTTTTCAAAATTAAGTTTGATCTCCAAGCAAGTCTCTGAGCAAGCGGTATGATTAAGTCTCTCAGATTGTCTTCGAGCAACTTCATATTCGATTTCCAATACTAATGATAATCTATATGAATAAATTTGATTCAAAATTTTCATCAAGTTTATGTAATAGGTAAAGTAGGAAAATCAATTATTCAACTTAAGAGGTGGTTGCTCTCCAAAGTTAAGTTTGATCTCCAAGCAAGTCCATAAACAAGTGGCATTATTAAGTCCTCCGGATTATCTTTGGGTAACTCTTTCATACTCAATCTCCAATACTAATGGTAATTTATATGAATCAATTTAATTTAAAATTTTTACCAAGTTCATGTAACAAGTAAAGTAGAAAAATCAACCACTCAGCTTAAGAGTGCTAACTATTCAAAGAATCATAATTCATTAGGATAAAGTTGGTGTTTGGATACAAAGAGAAGATAATACACAAAGAGAGTTGTTGCACAACATGTGTGTTAGGTTTGAATTAGTGTGTCTTCATGTGTATTAGGATTGGCATTTCACTCTGTTAAATAGAAGATATTGGAGCACAAAAGTAGAGAGCAAGCATGAGTGGCACACAAGTTAGGGTTTTTCTTTGCTTATATCGTCCACTCATCAAGTGGATAGGCTGCACTAGCTACCCTTTTGGCCTAACACTCCTTGGTTAGACCATAATGAATCTAAATTCATTAACCTCACATTTTTTTTATGTATAATAAGGCTAAGCACTTTTTTATAACTCCAAACTCATAAACTCTTTCTTGCAATCATTCTCAAGTTGTTTTAGCTTATTTAAAACAACTGTCTAAGTAAGAAATTGTTCCTTCACTTATGATCTTTTCTAGAGTTAATACAAATGTTCTACAACATTTAAATATTAATATAAAAAATTTACTACTATTTAATAATTATAATCTCTATTATAATTATTGAATTATTAATTAATTAACACTTTTAGTCACATTAAAACACTTAATTAATCATTTCAAAATTTTAATATGCTCACGAATTCAATTCAACTCCCGAGTTCACAACATTTTGCATTTCTAGCTTTTTCTTTGACTTTGGATCAAAGAGATTCTATTTTTTGTGATCCATTATGTTTCCATGCATGTTAACAATGAATTTATTTACAAGTTTCTATAAGTTCAATTGAATTAAAACTCCTTTTAATTCAAACACAATTTCTCGAAATTATACAAATAAATTCATAGATTATAATTGGCTTCTAGCAAAGGTTCATGACTATCCAAATGCTAGAAATAGATTTGTAGAAATCAAAACTTTTCGTGATAAGATGTTAGTGCATAATTTGTCACCACATCTAAAAAACCTAGCCATGACTGATGTGAATAGCAACCCTTTTGTTGATAATCGCCAACTTTTGTCACTTATTCCATTTATAGTTATTTTAGTTTTTCCTAATTATATTCACTTAAATCTCATGAGTTGACTAGAAGATAATAAACTTTAGAGAGAAAGAAAAGCACATAAAAAAATAAATATATTTCATAATTCACACTATATTGCCCAATAGGCACTTGCTAGGCTTAATACATTGTTCCATAGTTTCCATATAGTTTTCAAACAAAACAACTTTTCACCATCCAAAAGATCTAGAAGTCATTCCCCAAACTACTCTATATCTTTCCCAAAAATAGGGCAATTAAAAGAAGTTAGATTAACCTATATCTTATCATAACTTCCAAAAGCATATGTTAATATAACTAAACCCTATGGTCCTTCTATTTACCAGTTTTTTTTTTTAATATAAAAAAGGGGTTAGCAAAATACAAAGGTGATGGTAGACCTTTATGGTCAAACCATTATAGGGCCATCATGAGAAAAACATTGGACAGCTCCATGGGAATGATTTCAACCTCGTGGAATACCTCATACCCTTCTAAATTTAAGATGATAATGTAATGTACTTTAATTTGATTAAGTTCCTAGGGGACTAGACATTATGGTGGTGAAGACGTCAGTAATAACTTCCATTGGATTCTTGTCCATTCTTACTTCTTCGTGGAAAGGTTAGCAACAATGTTGTGAGGATCTGAAAAATAATTCACAAAAGGATGAGTTTGGGGCTCAGTGAGATAATATATACTAAACTTATGAATTTATCTAACAATACAATACATGTATGAACACATCGATACTATAACTAGATAATCATCTCTCATACAATTTTCATAAGCAATTATTAAGTTCAGAGACTCACCTTTGAAGGGAAAAACATCATATTATCCTTAGCATATTATACCAAATCAAGGCTCTCATAGCCATTTGTTGCCATCCTTACACATTATGTATTTCAATCTTATAATATCATAATTCAATATTTCATATGATAATAATGTAGATAAAAGCAAATGCATAGCAATAACTATACACCCCCTGTTACTCCAATCCAACCTTATCCTAATTATCAATGTCAGAATGTGCAGATCCAAGATCCGGTTCATTATTCCTAAACATCCTAACATTCAAATTTCAAACCTCATAAAAGCTTTCAAGTACTCAATAGTATCATTCTCATAACAGATACATTATTAAGTTTATATTATCACATTTAATCATCATTCATGATATCGCATACCATTCTAAATCTCATGAAAATTATTAAACATTAAACAATATTGTTCTTACAATAATTATATTACAACATTCTTATTTAGTTATAATTCTAGCCATATGTGTTACATCCTATTGCAAATGCATCATACATTCTTTGTTTCATCTTCACATAACTATTAAGATTACTTTCATATTAGTAATGTATAGCCAAATGTTAAGTCCAATGATATTAGATTATAAATTACTTATTTAAGATTTATTAGTTATTATACTCTCTTTATTAGGGATTTATATAAGATTAAACCAAGGAAATAGGAAATATTTTAGAAAGAAATGGAGTTGGGTTGAAAAAAATGTGAAAATTTCCATAAATGTGATCAGAATCGTGGGTAGGATCATTGAAGAAATTCAAATATAATCCCAATTAGAATTGAGAAATTTAGTTGAGAAAGATTTGATTCAACTCGAGGAAATTTAGTTGTAAATGAGAGTCTGCTTACCAAAATGTGTAACCTTTTAGGAATTTCAAATGCAAATGTGATTAGAATTGCAATTGGAATCAAAAAACAAGATAGGAAGAATTGATTTGAATTGCACAAATCTAGTTTAAATTCTGATTCAAATCGTAAGAACAAAATTACTGGGTTTCTGCTAGCATGATCATGGGTTCAGTTAAAAAAAACTATGATTTGATGTGCACAAGTAGGAATTGCATGACAATAGTAGAAAAATAAGGGAAACAACTTCTAATTCTACACTACACCATAAGATCTCAACATAATGTGTTTTGAGAGCTTAAACAAGTATGAAACTCAATTATTTTAATATAAAACTAGTTAATATATCAATAAATCCATTTAGTCTCAAGCTTTGCTACACAAACACAAAAAAAAAAAACCATTTTGTTGATTTACACCAATAATCAATAAATTACAAACAATAAACATATTATAATTTACACGAATAGTAAGAATTACTCATATATGAACTGGTAATACAAGATCATTATTGATCCCATAAAAAATCTTTAATACTTTTCATAAATAAAAAGAAGAGTATATTAGCTTCTTAGCTATTTCAAGGTTTTTCTTTCAGCAAACAATTATATACCATTTGTTTATGATTCCATTACAAAGAAACAAACTAAACATATAAGATTTAAATTCTAAAACTTTAGAAAAATTGCATGGGTTCTTGATGTGAACAATAATGTGAACAATGACTGTTAACTTTAAAAATTTATATCTCAAGTTATACTTAGCAAATTAATATGATTTTGATGTCAAATTAAAGAGGAAGAAGAGAGGATTTAGCTATAAAATTAAAAGAAAATAATAAGAAGAGATAAAGGACTTACTTGAAGAGAGAGAGAGTGAGTGTAGTGAGAGAAGCTTTAGGCTTGGAGAAGAAGAAAAAGAAAGTTACATGGATTGCAATGCAACTGATTTTTAGTTAAAAGAAGAAGAGGAAGTTGGTTGATGAAAAGGGTAAAATGGGAAGAAAGAAAGTTAACCTTTCACCTTTGATCTTCCCTCAATATTTTTTTTCTTTTGTCTTCATTTTTGAGTCTAAATTTAATAAATCGCCATTCACCAGTGGCCATAAAATTATAATATAAATTAGTTACTGTAAATACCTTTATAACGACTATAAATTTACATTTGCTGGGCACCCATAGTTCTAGTTTTAATTTATCTGAAATTTTTTAAAAATTAAATCTCAGAAATATGAATTTTGTTCCTTAAGCATCCATAATGAGAATTTTGATCTCTAGAGAATTTCTAAAATTTATATAATCTATTTTTACTATATTTAGGTTTCTCATAGCTCGAGATTTATAGTTTCAAAATTTCAAAAAATTCCTAAATTTACCTTTTCAGATTTTTTTCTAAAAAGCCATTTTATTGCTAAATAGTTTCTTCTTTCTTTTTTTGTTTTGAAAAATATTTAGAATATTACATTTGTAATACCCTGAATTTATTAAAATTAATTTTGATAATAAAATGGCTTTTGAAAAATCCAAAAAGGTTAATTTGAAAGTTTCAGATCTTTTGAAATAATAAATCCTGAGAAATGAAGTATCCAGATATAGTAGAAATGAATTATATAAATTTATGGAATCCTCAGAATTCGAGTTTCCTTTCTAATTGGTTATAGAATAAATTTGAGTTTTTGGGATTTAATTTCTAGAAAACTTCAGAGAATTGAAACTAGGGTCACAGATACTCAGTGAGTGTAAAATTATAGTTGTTATGAAAGTAACTAATTTAACTAATTTCTGTTAAAATTTCATGGCCACCGGTAATCGATGAATACATTAAATTTAGACTTAAAATTAAGGAAATAGAAAAAAATTTTAAAAGAAAATTTAGTCAATTTGAAGTCAAAGGTTAAATTAACATAAAATTTTCCATTTTACCCTTAATAGGGTTTGTTTCTTTTCCCTTCTTCTAGTCATTTTTGGTTGCATCGATGTAACATCTTGAATTTTTCGAAACCTATTTTGGCAATAAAATGGTTTTTGAAAAAATCCAAAAAAGGAAATTTGAAAATTTTCAAGAATATTGAAATTATAAATTTTGAGTTATGGGAAACCTAGAAATAGTAGAAATTGTTTTTTAGAAGTCTTTAGAAGATAAAAAAGGTGATCAAGAATGATTAAGGAATAAATTTTATAATTTTGAAATTCTATTTCCAGAAAACTTCAAAAATTTGAAACAAGGGATACAAATATTGAATGAGCATAAAATTATAGTTATTACAAAGGGAATTAATTTAACTAATTTACATTAAAATTTGATAATTTTTGAAATTTGCTAAGTGTGTTAAATTTGAGCTCAAATGAATGAATGGAATAAGGAAATAGGAAAGTGGTTAATTTGTAAGTAGTGAGAAGTTGATTTATTTTTCCCAAATTGTCCCTCCCTTAGCCGGCTCACCTTGCTTCTTAAGCTATTTTAGCACACTCACCACCCATGCAAAATTTCTCATTTTCTTCCTTAAGTTTCTAATTTCTTTATTTAAACTTTCACTTTCTCCCTCTTTTGGTGAGCTCATAATCTTGCTTGTTATTTTTTTTAGATTTTTATTGTTGAATTCTTTATCTTCCTATTTATTTTGACATTAAAATTATATTGATTCACTGAGTATAACTGAAGTTATGAATTTTTGAAATTTTCTATCACTATTCATAGTGCTATTCAACCCATGAATTAAACTAAAATTTTTGATGTTTTAAAGATCAAATTTGTTAAATATAGCTTTGTTTATTACATATGAAGCATAATTTAATCATATATAATTATTTAATGAGAGAAATTTGTGGAAAAAGGATTAAAAGCTAATATGCTCTTATTTTTTATTTTGAAGAGCATAGAAGATTTTGATAAAATAGTTACAATTTCTTGTGTTCAAGTTGTTGAGGTGAGTGATACTTACTATTCTTATGAATTATGATGTGATTTTTGATTGAGATTTGTTAATTTGTGGTGCAGGTTAGTAAAAAAATGGATTTTGTGATGATTTGATGTTTAAGTGGATTGTTGGAATGCTAATGAGTATAAGGTTGAAATAGCTGAGTTTGTGTTTGTTTATGCTTCCAAAAACATGGGATAATAAGATCTTATTGTTTGTCTTTGTGTTGGAAATAGTTTCCCCTATTTTTCTAATGTTAATATACAAAATCTACTCGTACGAGTCAAATCGCACTATTTGACAGATTCAAATCAAATTTTGAGCAATGATTTTACAAGTTGAATTAACTAACCTTACTTTATTTTTCTATTTTGATCACGATTCTAATCGCATTTGAAACTGGACTTCTTGAAAGTTTTCAAAATTCGGCAAGCAGATTTGCTTTTTTAACTATATTTTTGTTGACAATAAAATTCAGTCAACCCAAGTTCTGAATCCTAAGTTGTAGAGTGAATGTAAAAAGGGAGAAAAAGAGAGAGAGAAATAGAGGAGAATAGGGAGACACTAAAAGTTTTTAACGTAGTTTGACTAAAGTTAGTTTGACCCCTACGTCCACAGCTTTTATTACTCTTTGTTGAGTGTTTTATACTTGATGATTGTATGTCCCATGTACAATGATTTCATCCCTTTTTATAATGGTTGGGGGGTTACGGTTTGAATGTAAATCTATAACAGATAAGTATTATGACTTAATTAGGATTACATAGTAGATTAGGATAAACGATTATAATAGACTCTTGTCAGAATAGGAGACTAGACAAACTTTTCCAATGGTTAAGGATGCTATCTATGAGCTACGAGCTAGGCCTTGCTTTTATGACTTGAGGTTGTTGCTTTGACCTGTGTTGACTAGTGACCTTGGCTTGTATTTAGCGACTTAGTGTCTTGGTTTGGTGGCCTTAATCCAAATGAGCTGGGCCTTTATTAGCTAAGTCTATCCATTGGGCTTCTGTTTATGTGGTTACAAATAATACCCATAACATTAGCCCCCAGCTCTCAGTGTGATCTATAGCCTAGGAGTTGTAGTTTGTTGGTAAAAGTTGGAGATCGCAATTAGTCATGTGTTGTTCCTTGCCTGTGTCATTATTACTATATTAAATGCACGCACTTTTTCATAACCATTAGTGTAGTAACTACAGAAACTTATTTTTCACTAGACCATTAGATCAAGGATAATTGATCAGTCCTTCAAGCTATTCCAGCTATATAGGGTGAAGAGAACCTTTTCTTTCTTTTTAGAAATCCAGTGCTTCATTTCTTGCTTCCCAGGGTTTAGTGACTCGTAGGCTTGTTAGTTGAGTTCTTTATATTTTTGATGATTTGGGTTTTAGGTGTGGTGATTTGAGATGTGTAAGGCTTGTTGCATATGAATTTGCCATGGACAATTCCTTTTTGAGGATTCTGAGAAGTTTTGTACAAATCTTAGATTATTTCCTCATGGTGGTGTTGGTGAGTTTAGTTCATTTACCTTAAATCTCTTGCTTTTTTGCAAGATGACCCAAATGTCTAGTTCCTCAAGTGCACCTGTAATGATGCAGTTAAGGGACAAGCTCATGTCTTGGGGGAGGATTAAGAAGTAGCTTGAGAGTGATTCGATAATCAAATGGCGTATGACTTGCTTCATTAAGGATTTAGTTTCTGAAAGTTAGCCTTCTAGGGCCATGATAGCTGTAGGCTTATTTTGATATGTACTTTTGAACATATGTATATTCACCCTATTGAATGAGGTTCTAATGAACTTTGTGTAATATTTTCATTTTGCTTAAGTTTTTGTCAAGTTCGATGAATAGATTCAATGTATTTTGTCTCATCAAAGTATGGTGTATGAGTTAAGTGCCTAGGTAGGTCATGCTACAGTGAGCTTGTTGCTCAGTGGGTAGTAAGAAGGTAGTGCTGTGTAGTAGGTTGCATGCAGTGCTGAATAGTAGGTCATATATGGTGCCAAAGAATAGGTCGTATGTGGTGTTGAATAGTAGGTTGCATACGATGCCGAAGAATAGATCATATGTGGTGCCAAATAGTAGGTCACATATGGTGTGGTGCCGAATAGTTGATCACATGCGGTGCCAAAAAATAGGTTGTATGTGGTGTCAAATAGTAGGTCATATATGGTGCCAAATAGTAGGTCACATGTGGTGTCGAATAATTGGTCACATGTGGTGCCAGAAAGTAGGTTATATGCAGTTTCAAATAGTAGGTCGTATATGGTACCAAATCTTTGTAAGTATGTCAAGTTCACTGCCCCTTTCGGATTCAAGAGGTTAAATGCTGGCTTTTGGGTAGGTTGCTTTCGATTATAATACTCTGTTTAAAATTCATTCAAGAGTTAATAAGCAACCATCAGAAATAAAAAGAATATTGTAAGGTTAGATAAGCAAACTGAAGCTTATTGATAATATGGACAAAGATGTTTAGCGTTCCAAGCTCAAGGGAATTCAGCTTCACTCATATCTGCTAGATGGTAAGATTCATTTCCCAAATCTTCTTTGATCATGTATGGTCCTTCGTAGTTTGGACTTAGTGTCCCATCACTGGCTTTGCAAGCTCTGGGGAGGATAAGGCGTAGCATGAGTTCTCCGATTCTGTAGTGCTAAACTTGGACCTTCCTATTATAAATCTCATGACCCATTGTTGATAAGTTGTAACTCTTAGGTAGGCTATTTCTATTGTCTCTTCTGTGAGGTTTAGATTTACAGTGAGCAACTGATTGTTGTCCTCTAGATTGAAAGCAGCTTTTCATTGTGAAGTTACCTCAAATTTAGCCAGGATCATGGCTTTGAATCCATATACCATTGAGAAGTGAGTTTCTCCTATGGTGTTCCAAGCTGTGGTTCTATAAGCCTAGAGTACCTTTTGTAGCTCATCTACCATGCTCCCTTCCTAGCCTCCAACCTCTTCTTCAAGACTTATTTGATAATCTTGTTAATAGCTTCGACTTGTCCATTGGCTTGAGGATGGTATACAGTTGAAAAACTCTTCATGATTTTAAGATTGTTAGAAAATTTGAGGAACTGCTCGCTGTTGAATTGGGTCCCATTGTTAGTCACAATCTACAGAAGGATTCCAAACCAACAAATAATATTAGCCCATATGAACCTTTCAATCTTCACAGAAGAGATTTGTGCCAATTTCTTTGCTTTTGCCCACTTAATGAAATAGTTAACAGTGATCACTACATTTTTGCACTTCTCGCAACCTGTCGAGAATGGTCCAATCAGGTCTATGCCCCAGTTCATGAAGGGCCAAGGATTGACCATTTATTACAAATAGGCTGGTAGAGCTCATGGGACCTTGGCAAATCTCTGACAGTTGTCACACTTCCTAATAAGGTTGATAGTATCTTATTTCATTGTAGGCCAATAAAATCCTTACTGGAGTGCCTTGTGAGCTAAGGATAGCCCCCAGTATGGTTTCTATAATGGCTAGCATAAATATCCTTCAAGACAGTATCACAGTTGTGACCGTCTATGCATCTTGGAAGTGGGGTTAAGAACCTCTTTTTATAGAGCATGTCATCATAGATATAGTACGTAGTTGCTCGAGCTCACAATCGACAATCTTCCATCTTATCTTGTGACAGTTTGTCATCTTGTAAGTAATCTAAGATTGGATTCATCCATGAGTTCTGTGCCACAACAATTGCCATTATGACACCCTTCTACTTCGTGTTTGGTGATGAAAGGAACTCTATCTGCATTACTCCCAAAAACTCTATATCTCTGGTTGTGGCTAAGTAAGCTAATGCATTTGCATGTGTATTTTGAGCTCGCAGGATCTGATTGATCTCATATTGCTAGAAAGATCCAAGTAGTTCTTAAACCTTTTGAAGGTAAATGGCAATCTTTGACCCCCTTGTCTGGTATTCACCTTGCATGTGGCAAACTATAAGTTAGGAATCATTAAATATTCTTAGGTTTTTGGCTTTGATAAATAAGTAAAATACCTATAATTATGTTAATAATAATCTCTTGATTGATTATTAATTTGTGGTTTTTCTGTACTTTTTGTCTTAGTTTAGTTTGTTTGTTCTTGGTATTGTTGTTGTCTGCATTTGTTTTTTCAGGTAAGCAAAAGAGGCTTTAAAAGGAAGATGAAAAGCTGATATTTGGAGCACATTTGGATCAAGAAGAAGCTAAGGAAGAAGATGTGAAAAGTCCAAGGCAATTATACATTGAAGCTGAAGAGAACCATGAAGCCAACACCAAACATGGCCAGACCGTGTCTTGAAGCACGGCCGTGTTCAATGCAAGATCAAAAATTCTTCTAGAAGCCATCTAGCCTGAAAGATGGCCAGCTCGTGTCCCAAAGCACAGTCATGTTATAAGCTTGAAAACTGTTATAAATAGCTGACCTGAAGGCATACCTATTCATTCATTAGTTGCCCTTAATTAGGATTACTTAGAGCTCGAGTTTTTTAATCTTCTTGAGAGTTCTTTGAGTTTAATTTAGGATTCTTTCTTTGCTTAATGTTCTTTCAAGAATTCTAGTTACTTTCATCATAGTTTTCTTCTTTCTTCTTCATCTTTTATTCTTTCTTTCTTTCTTTATTTGTTTTAAACCTTATGCAATTT
>JANHAO010012671.1:0-16243 GCA_026873985.1 Saraca asoca | reverse complement strand
CTTCTTTAATTTACATCTTTATTTTCTTTATTTCATTATCATCTTTTATTCTTCTTTACTTCCTATTACTCTCTCCATTCTTCAATCAATCTGGATAGTTAAAGTATAAAGGTTCCAGTAGTTGAAAAGAAACAAGACTTCCCTGTGGGATCGACCCGTATTTGCCGATTCTCTACTACATCTACGCCGTGCACTTGCGGATATATTTAAAACGCTCTTATCACATATGCAAATTTGATTTCCTTTTATTTCATCTTGGCATTTTAATAATTCTTATTCAGTAAATTCTGTTTAGATCATGAATCAATTGCAACAATGTGAATTAGGTCTAGGACTAAAGGATGGAAACTTCCCTACAAATTAGGTGAGTGGGAATTCTGACCTGATTGGATTTGAAAACGGGTCTAGAAGGGTAGCTAATACACCAAAGGTCAGTTCCAGAGGGTGGACTAGCCAGTCAACTAATCCTTCAAAGGTAGTCAACTTGTCAGTGTTAAGTTAGACAAAACCTAGTGCATAAAATTTTAGGCAACCAAATTCTAATGCATTTAAGCCATGGACCAGAGCTAAAACCCTATTGGGAAGAAGTCCTAGTGCACACGTTATACGAAAATGCAAATATGAGGTTAAATAATCATATCAAATATAAATTTGATTCTCTTTTATTTCATCTTGGCATTTTAATAATTCTTATTCAGTAAATTCTATTTTGATCATGAATTAATTGCAATAATGTAAATTAGGCTTAGGATCAAAGGATGGAAACTTCCCTCTAATCAGGTAAGTAGGAATTCTACTCTTTACCTCCCTTTTCATAGAAAAAATTATTATTTTTAAATTACTCCAAATTATTTTGATGTGTTGCGTAATGGAAAATTGGGCCTAAGAAATTAATTATGAAAATTATGTAACAACTATCTGAATAATTTTAGAATTGCAAATGTTAGAATCATAATATAAACTAGCAAGAGACCTAAAGAGATTGAATTATATAAGTTAAGATATAAGATTAAAAGATTTTTATTGTGATTGTAGATTTATGATTAGAGATTAGGATTTGCATTCCTCTATGTTTATGTGTAAGATTGTTTGAATGATTGCATGAAGTGGGTGAATTGAATGGAAATTCATAACCTTATTCTAGTGGGGAATTCATTAGCATGGAATCACAAATTTTCTAGAACCTTTGAGATTCTAAAATCAAATTATAATCTTTATGTTTTTAAGTTTATATTATTCAAAATATCATTTTTGAAGTTCTTGAGCTTTCCTTGATAAAGTTTATAAAATATTTAAATTTAAATATTATCCAAATTAATGTTATAAAGTATTTATTTGATTTATCTTATTATTTTGTTATCAATATATTATTTAAACTAAGTATTTTTGTTTATTTTTAATTATTATATTTTATTGATGTTACATTAGTATGTGTTCTTATTAAGTTATGTTAGACATATTTTATGTTTTCAAGAATTAAAAAGCTTTTCTTAAAGAAAGAATTAATGGAATGTATTCCTCATTGCATGAACATTTTAGCATGCATCAAAAAGGATAGACTAAATTAGGAATTTTAGATAGAATAGAAAGTACAAATCATCAATGACAGTGAATGTGATTTCTATAGAGAATAAATCCATAAAAGTAAATAAGAGATTACATAATGCTTTGTGTGTGTGAACTAGCTTATGTTAAGTGACATTTGAAAGATCTACATACACTAGGAGATCAAAAGATTTTTTTAATTCATTAGAGACAATTGACTAAGTTAGATACAGTGTAGGAAGGCAAGTTTAAGCATGTCTTATTGAGGACATGCAACCTTATCAGGTAAGCTATAAAAAGCATGCATTCCTTCACTCATCATTTTTCCACCAACCCATAGTTGCCAGTATACATGGATTATTTTGCAGAGCTAGTGAGGTTATGTTATGAGTATATGTTAAAAAGGGTAACTTAAGGGTCCCACGACTTGATTTAGCGAGGCGAACTTAACTCATTATAATATCTAGTTATCCAGAAGGTTTTACTTCCGTTGTCTAAAAGCAACCCTCTTGATAGTATCAATTTACCCTTGCTTAATAATTCCATGATGTTATGAATTTATTCAGACTATAGGGTATGCATATTTGTATATAAAGAAGGTACTTAAGATTATAAAGATGAAAGAATCAGAAGTACATGCAATATGATTGATATATGAATATTATGTTTATATATATAAACTATATTTATGTATATGGCTAAAATTGTTTTTAGCCCAAAGATAGGTTGGACTTTTCTACTCACTGAGTACTTGGTTATAGCCGTCCCATTTATTAACATTTTTAGGTTAATAAATCCATAGAAATTATCTTAATTAGGGGAGACTCCTTATTTTATGTGTGTATGATATCAGCTATGTGGTCTCCTTGATTTATTTTTAGTGGTTAATAATTGTCCAGTTAGACAAAAGATCCAACATTTTGATTATTTAAGATTTAAAGAAAAGATTTATTTATTTATTTGTTTTCAAATCTTAGAAAGCAATTTACTTAAAATGATTTTCATTAAAAGTAATGTATATCATGAATTTTAAACTAAAGGCATCAATTATATTTTACATTATTTTTCATGATTTTTGTTAATGGTGGAATTCGATTCTGCCAAACTCCAACCAACTAGAGGTTCTTTTGAGACTCAAGCTGCTTTCTGGGTGAGGGAAAGGCAGAGTAAAGGTAGAAGCACAAGTGGAGGAGGAAAAATGGGAGGGAGCAGAAGACTTTTAATGTGGTTCGGTGAAAATTGGGTGGCACCGATCCCTACGTCCATGGCGGATGTTTTATTACTTCTGAGAAGAGTTTTTTACAGAGTTTTTGTATAGCTTCTCCCAGCCTCGCCTTATACAATGGCTTCATATTCTATTTATAGACAGGGAGAAGGATACAAATGGAATAAAGATAAATTGTACATCTGTTACATCAAACATTAAATGTACAAGACTCTCTAGGCTATTGCAAAAATGGCTCCTGTAGGTTACTTTCTGCATGTAGGGCCCGGTAGGCTGTATTTTGCAGACTGGCACAGAGCGAGTATCTGAAGGTGTCGTATGCAGTGAGCTACTGGCTAGGTGAGGTGCTATATGTAATAAGCTTTGTTTGGGTCACTAGTGTCTTGAGCCAAGGGGGTCGTACACGCGCTTGGTGATGCAAGCTCGCTCTGGGTGAACTATTAGTTATGCGAGTTGGACTCTGGCATGTTAGAGCCTTGTTCTATCCCGGGGCTCGTGCTTCACATCTTGATGATTTGACCTCTTGGCTTAGCGCCCCGAGCTAGTTTCCTCACGGCCTAGCTATTTGAACTTGTGCTATAGTGACCTGACTGCCTCGCTCAGCGGCCTCGAGCTATAGTAAGCTGGGCCTTGCTCTTGCTGGTTTGGACTCGTTTGTTGGGCTTTTGTCAGCCCGTTTCCATAGTATCAGATTTTTCAAGTTTAATGGTTTTGAACCATGTTAGAGTCATGTCTGGGCAAGCTCGAGGTGGGACGCATATGGTTCATCACTTTTAAACACAGCTGGTATTCTCATAGCTTGGGCTAGTTTGTCTATATGACTCTGCCGGTAATTTTGTCACTCAGTCTTAGGGAAATCTTGTTGCTTAGTGAAATGGCAATCCTATTACACAATTTTGTGGCAAGCTCGTTGCTCAGTGAGATAGCAAGCTTGTTGCTCTTTGCTCATTTGGGATAGCTTAAGCGTCGCTCCGTGGGACAGCTTGTCTTGTGTCACTCAGTGGGAGAGCAAGCCTATTGCTCAGTCTCAAGATAACTCTACTGCACAGTAGAAAGGCAAGCTTGTTGCATGGTTTCACAGTAATCTCGTTGCGCAATGGAACAGGAATCCTTGTTGGGTAAGTCATGTTTATTTTGCATCTTCACAACTCAGCTAGCTCGACTGATGGGATTTTAGACTTAGTGAATGATTCTCACTGTTGATGTTTGCCCCTGATTGGGACCTTATTGGGAGTGTTGGGACTGTTGCTATCTAACAGGGTGTATGACGTAATCTCGTAGGTGACCTCTCTTGATGAGGTCTTCGATGGCATCTCTGAGTGCCCAACATTCTGAGGTGGAGTGGCCGGCCTCGTTGTGGTAAGCACAGAACCTATTCGGGTCTTTATTTTTGGTAAAGCCTTTTAAGGGTTTGGGCTTTCCAAAATCTTCCCTGTCTCGCTCTGTCATAAAGATCCTATCTTGAGTGTCAAACAAGATGTTGTAGCTTTCATGGTGACCTAAATGGTGAGGTCGTTCATGCCTAGCTCTCTTGGTGAGCTGGTTATGGGAGGGGTCACTCCCATTCTCGTTACCCCTTTTGTGGGGAGTGGAGCTACCCAATTTGTCCTTCTTTTCAGACCTCATTATGCCAAAGGTTTCTTCCCACCTAACCTATTTGGCAACACGATCATAGAATTCAGCAAGATCTCTTACTGGGGACTTATATAGGCTCTTATAAAGCTTTCCATCTTTGCGGAGTCCCATTGAGATTGCCGTAAGGATATCCCCATCTAAAGGATTCTCCACAGAATTGGCTTCACACTTGAATCTGGCTATGTATTCCTTCAATGGTTCATGCTTGTGTTGGAAGACATGGCAAGGTGGCAAGGAGGCATGAGCTTCCTCTTCAATGCTTAGTACTGATTGATGAACTTCCTCTGGCACTCTTCCCAGTTATTGATGCCACGAGCTAGTAAGCTTCTGAACCATGCTTGAGGTACACCTCCTAGTGTTATTGAAAAGACACGACACTTGATCAGAGGATCAGATGTTTGGAGGTCCATCTGGATGTTGAATATGTCCAGGTGGTCGTATAGGTTGCTATCCCCATCATAGAGTGGAATTGCAGGGACTTTAAGCTTGTGAGGGAGGGGCAGTGCTTT
Source organism: Saraca asoca (assembly GCA_026873985.1). NCBI lineage: Eukaryota > Viridiplantae > Streptophyta > Magnoliopsida > Fabales > Fabaceae > Saraca > Saraca asoca. The sequence goes on along the minus strand of JANHAO010012671.1, from coordinate 11,329 downwards.
GATTTCCTTGGAGAAATGTGAGCTCTCCTCACTGCGAGCTTGGTCATTTTGAACTCGGGGGTGCTCGTCAAGCTATTTTATCCTTAGGAGGAGCTCCTCCATTGTCAGGCCTTGTGCCTCGGATTGCTAGGCACGAGATCTCTAGCCCGTTTTCTCCTTCTTGCTGGAACGACGAGCTGAGGTGCGTCCTCAGTTAGATTTGTGCGAAGTCTCAACTTGGTGCGAGCCCCCCTGTCACTTACTATCACGATTGTCACGTGATTGGTAAGTCCCTGACTTTATTCGTTGGTTAGAGGAATGAACCGAGTTAGAGTGTTGACGCATCTGTCTAGACAATCTCTCCTCTCGAATTTCTTCACGTAGGTGCCGGAGTTGTGCAGTGATTTCCTGGGTCTACACTTGGACCAACATTTTCATCATCTTAGCCAACTCTTTCACCGCATTCCCCAATGTTTGCTGGAGATGGTGAGTCACTTGTACTCCATCAGTTTCGGGAGTAGCAGTAGGTTGGTGGCGAGCCTCAGGGAGTAAGCCGAAGGCGTTTCCCGTAGCAGAAGTGTCTGCTGGCTGAAAAGCAAGAGTGCTAGAACTTCTTGTGGTTCTTCCTCCAACCATTGTGGCTGAGTAGCAAATGAACCAGAAATAGATGAGTCCCCATAGACGACGCCAAGATGTTGATGATGGAATTCAATTCTGCCAAACTCCAGCCAACCAAAGGTTCTTTTGAGACTTAAGCTACTTTCTAGGTGAGGGAAAGGCAGAGTAAAGACAAAAGCACAATTGGAGGAGGAAGAATGGAAGGGAGCAGAAGAATTTTAACGTGGTTCGGTAAAAATCGGGCGACACCAGCCCCCATGTCCACGACGGATGTTTTATTACTTCTAAAAAGAGTTTTTTATAGAGTTTTTGTATGGCTTCTCCCGGCCTCCCCTTGTACAATGACTTCCTATTCTATTTATAGAAGGGGAGAAGGATACAAATAGAATAAAGATAAACTGTACATCTATTAGATCAAATATTAAATTTACAAGATTCTCTAGGCTACTACAAAAATGGCTCCTGTAGGTTACTTTCTGTGTGTAGGGCCTGGTAGGCCGCATTTTACAAACTGGTGCAGAGAGAGTATCTGAAGGTGCTATATGCAGTGAGCTACTAGCTGGCTGAGGTGTTGTGTGTGATGAGCTTTGTTCGGGGTCATCGGTGTCTTGGGCCAGGGGGTCGTACATGTGCTTGGTGATGCGAGCTCGCTCTGGGTGAACTATTGGCTATGCGAGTTGGACTCTGGCATGTTCGGGCCTTTTTCTGTCCTGGGGCCCACGCTTCGTGTCCTGGCGATCTAACCTCTTAGCTCAGTGTCCAGAGCTAGTTTCCTCACGGCCTAGCTGTTTGAGCTCGTGCTACAGCGACCTGATTGCCTTGCTCAACGACCTCGAGCTATAACCAACTGGGCTTTTGCTAGTTTGGACTCGTTTGCTGGGCTTTTGCCAGCCCGTTTCCATAATATCAGATTTTTCCCATTACAATTTTCAAATAAAAAAGGATTTTCAATCAAGAATGCTCATTGGTTCATGAGCCACCACTTGGTTATTTGTTCCAATCATACTCCTAAATTTTGAGATGTGATACAAACTCTAAGGGAATGAAATAAATCATGTATGAGAAGAAGTTCGTTATAAATCAAGATTATAGGATAATGTCCATGAAGTTTCACAATCATAATCCCACGACTTCCTAATAACTATCCTTACGTATCTCCCAAAACTCTCTATGAGGGTTCCCACGTAACCCTAACAAACACTTACATCAAATCTCTTTTATATCTCAAACCCTTGTCCAATACAAATATTATAACCTAAAATATTTACTTGCCATGCAATCTTAATCTAACTCTAATACAAAATTTTAACTTGAATAGAAAAATAACTCACAATTGAAAACAATAAAAAGTCTCACAAATTAAAGTTTCAGTCTAACATTAATAGGAATCTCGCTGTAGAACATATTAATAATGCAATTAATCATAAGAGAAGTACAACCAACAGACAAAATATTATAATTAACTAACAATCTCTTCTAAACTAAACTCAATTAGACCAAAAAATGGAAGATAAGCATAATATGAAGAATACTTTTTCTTTGTCAATATATTTAAAAAATGTTGATGGTTATATCTTTATCATCGTTATAAAATATTTTTACTTAATGAATTTAATTAAATATTTAAAAATTACATATTTAACTGAATATTTGTTTACTTTATTTATTTGAAATGTCTTCAAAACAATTCATCCATATTTGTAAAGCTTTTAAATATATCTGAGACGTATCCAATTTTTAGGTCGTATTTAATTCTTTCGTCATAGGCAGTTGATGAGGTGACTTAGCTCACTAAAACCCTGAAGTTAGTCACATCATTGCCAAGTAAGATCTAAATTTGTCGAGCACAATTTCAATTGGTAAGTTCACAAAAATTTAACAATAGATTGGAATAGATTTCTTCTAATTTTTTCAGTTAAGAAAATCAAAATAAAATATTAATATGTATTAGGACAAACGCAATTAAAATGTACATTAAGAAATCAAAAGTGTAGTTGTCATTTTTTTGTTGGGAGTAAAAATAAATTTATCAAAATAGACTCACCTAATTTTACAAGGTTGGTTTAGTGGGTAAAAACTATACATCAAGCTAATTTTAGGCTGAGCTACTTTTTAATCAAGTTAAATTTTCATAATACCAACTCCAAATCAAAATTTATTAAACAATCTCAATCGAGTCGACTAATCTATTATATTTTAAAAATTAGTATCATATGCTACTACCACCATTAACTTCACCACCATTGCCTTCATTGTTGTTGCCACTATTATCATTGTTATTGTTGTCACTACCATTATTATTATTATTATTATTATTATTATTATTATTTAGAATATAATACATATCTTTTATTTATTTGTATGAATTTTTCAAATTTTAAATTTTAAATACAATTAAAAATGGTTTACATAGAAAAATTATATAATATAAAAGTGTACTAATTTTTTTAAATACTAACTTAAAATTAGTATTAATATTAATATTAGGTACAACAAATATTGAATAATATAAGTTTAGATTGGAATGTATAAATTCATTAATTATTATTATTACTACTATTTTTTAATTTTATAATCATAATTCCCCAGCAGAATCTTGTTTATCAAATTTTCTTATGATTTTGTCAAATTGCATTAAAATTAAATTGTTATGGGTAAAAATCGGCTTTGAAGAATAAGTCAGTACAAGCCCAACAAAAGCTAAGTTACCCGACTCGCTGAAGAAGCCTAGCGAGCACTACCTCGCTGAAAAAGCCTAGCGAGCACTACCTCGCTTGTCACTAGAAAGTGACACAACGAAGTCACCATAAGACCGGCTCGCTAAGCAACAGGCCATCCTGCTCGAACTCATTATGCTATAGAGACAGCACCAAGCTTGGTAAGCGACCTGCCATAGCGACCCCGAGCTAAGAGTCCCAATTTAGGCGGGCAGACATCTCACTTAAACAAGGCGGGATCAAGTGTTAGATACACATATGCCAGCCTGCAACCAACAAGAGAGTCTCACCCCGCAGAAAGCAGCCTGCAACAATCGGATTACAGAAGTCTTACTATCTTTTGCATTTATTTCTTGATGTAACATAACTATAGCTTGTAATCATTATATGTAACCCTTCTTTCCTCTATAAATAGGGATCTATTGTTAGAAGAGGGAGGGAGTCGAAAAAATTGTAAACAAAAGCTTAATAAAAATCTCTTTTCTCATATAAATAAAAGCTCCACCGTGGACGTAGGGTCCGGTACTACCCGGATTTGGCCGAACCACTTTAAAAGTTGTGTATTCCTTAACCCTTCTTCATCTTCACTATCTTCATCGTCCTCCAAACTGCACATCTTTCAAGCCAAAAAATAGCTCGGGGTTCAGGAACCACAAAACCGTTGACAGGAATTTGGCAGAACCAAATTTCACCGTCAACATAAATGTATTTATTTATTTTAACAAATTTATATCATATATTTACAATAATAAATATATTAACTCATTCAATATTAAAAGTTATTTAATATTATTTTATTATATATACTAAATTATTAATTTAATATTAATTATTTATTATATGCTATCAAATCAACAAACTAACTCATTAGTCCAACAGACTAACACTTATTAATCCTAAACTTTTATTGGGTTGAATTATGAATTATTTTGTTACTCTTCTCATACCAGGCAAATTTAAATCCATTCAGATAAACTAGATAAATCCACCCCATTTCGATACATCTGTACAGAAATTTAGGGCATCCTAAGTTGACCCTTTTGCCTAATCATTAAAAACCACAAAATAATGCACGACTCCAAATACAAATCACAAAATAAACTTCACTATGAAACAACATTAGGGTTGCTTAATCTCCATTTCAAATGGGGCAGCACTACAATTAAGGACAGGAGCCTGAAGTTGTGAGTGTTGACAATGGAATCCGGTTCGACCAAGAGAGTGCAGAAATCGAACCCAGCCAACCAGTAAGTTCAGTAAACCCAAAATTGAAATCCGATTGAGTATGAAAGAGAGAAAGATGACAGTGAAAGAGTGAAGGTGAGAGGAAGAACAGGGAGAGTGACATTGAGAGTTTTAACATGGTTTGGTTAAAGTCATTTGATTGGCCCCTACATTCACAATAGTGTTATTGCTCATAATATTTACTGAGTATAGCCTTTTTACAGAGTATTCTCTCAATCTAAATATATCTAAGAGTCAGCTTCTTTCATCCTCCCTCTCTACCATAATCTTAACCCCTATGTATAGTTACAGAGGTGTACAATCTTAGTGTATTCTAGAAAAGGAAAATAATAAATTAATGACAAGTTGATTCCTGCAAGTGAGTGTCAGCAAGTTGGCCATGCAAGTTGGTCCCGTTCTCAGGTTTAACCAAAGTGAGCCTTCTAGAAGATGGCTGATGTGGCAGGTTTCAACTAACAAGCTGGAGCTTGTTGTCAATCAATCTAGAGCTACTGCCTTGGCCTTTGTCCTGAGCTCATGACTAACGATTTGGTGCCTTTGTTCAGTGACCTTAGTCTTGGTCGGGCTGGGCCTTATCCAATAGAACTTGCATGTTGGGCTTTTGCTAGCCTATTTCCAAAAATACCCATAACATTAGCCCCTCCAGTTCTCGGTTCGTTCTACAGACTAGGAGCTAAAACTTGCTAGCAAAAGTCTACACTTGTACTTACAATGTTATCATTTCTGACTTCTTATCTTACTGCTTTATCTATGTCTGGCCATGCATTTAATGCACATGTTTTATAGCTATTCGCGTGGTAACTTCGCTTTTTTGCTGGATCGCTTGATTAAGAGTAGCTGGACAATTTTTGGATCCATTGATGAAGCCAGACTAGTCTATATAAGGTGTGAGAAATCCTTCTTTTTCCACAGAATGACCTGATGGGTGCACTGGCTAAGCCCCCCCATGTTTCTAATGATCTAAATCTTTGATAAAGTGTTAGGAGGCATGTATGACCTACTGCATAGGAGGTTCCCATGGACAATTCCTCTCGAGGGTCCTGAGAAGTTTTATAATTTTCATAGCCTCCTCATGGGGCTGTCAAATTTAGCTCCTTCATTTTTATTATTTTGCTTCTTGATCCAAGTACCTTGGGATAATAGGGTTGAGGGAAGAGCTCTTAGCTTGGGGGAGGACAAGAAAAAGCTTAAATAGTTAGCCTACTCGTTGATCCTCCAACTTGTCATGATTTTACTCTTAAAAGCCAATTCCTCTTTTTTATGACAGCTATAGGCTTATTCTAATTTGTATTCTTGAATCTTCATATGTAAGTTCACCTCGTTGAATGAGGTTTTTAATGAAACTTGTGTAATATTCTCGTTTTTCCATATATGCCATATTGGTCATTTAGTAGGTCACAGATGATGTCATGGAGGTTGATATAAATAAGTTCCTACAAACCATAACTTGATAAAAGTTAGATAAAATGAATGCTCAATAAGTCAATTGATCTTAGATAGCATAGACCAACAAATTAATTGAGTACTAAGTAGGTCATATAAATTAATATAAATGGACTTCAGTTAGTAAATCATGACTTAAAAGGATATGTGTCATGTTGAATGACCAATTGGCCGCATTAGTTCTTCTCAATTGACAATGAATTTGAGCACCGAAGTGCCTTAACTGGTATGAGTATAAGCATCAGAGTGCCTTAGCTAGTATAAGTATGAGCACCAGAGTGCTTCAGCTGGTATGAATGCCTAGATAGGTCACATGAGAGATGCGCCTTAATTAGCATAAGTTGAATGCTGAGATATGTCACATGAGAGCTGTGCCTTCAAGTAGTAGGTTGCATGCATGCAGTGCCGAGAAGTAGGTCACATGCATGCATTCATTAGATAGTAGATCGCATGCATATAGTGCTTGAGAGTTGGTCGTATGCATGCTAAGTAGGAGGTCACATACATATGGTGCCTGAGAGTTGGTTGTATGCATGCTGAGTAGGAGGTCGCATGCATATGGTGCTTGAGAGTTAGTCGTATGCATGCCTCCATGTCCATTTTAGAGTATCGATGGGAGATCTCGTTCTCGGATGACTCCTTATAGTTTTGTCTTTGGAGCGTCAATGGGGTTTCCCCAGATGGCTCTTCACGATTTCGACCTTGGAATGTCAATGGGGATGGCTAAGAAAGTAGCACCCCGGACTACTCCTCACGATTTCAACCTCAGAGTGTCAATGGAGGTGGCTAAGAAAGTTGCTCCCCAGACTACTCTTAAAGACCCTCTTATGGGAAGGAGTGAGCAAATATCCTATTTCTAGCTTTGATAGCTCCAAGAAAAATGAGGCGCAGTTTAAGACCATCAAATTTTAGTCTAAGCTCAAACCATCTTTTTATAATATTTTGCTGAAATCTCTTTCAATACATAGTCATGAACATGCGAGTAGAAGAATTTGGGTGTTCTAACTTCTGAATAACATTACAGAATCGTATGGTATTTGTAGCAAGGCCTTGCTTTTGCTCAGGACCTTGTGGTGGTTTCTGAGGTCATTGTCATGTGGGTCCCACCATAAAATTTTTTAAATGACCTTTCTTAATCAGATCCTCAATCGCATCTTTGAGTGCCGACAATCTGAAGTGTCATGTTTGACCTCATTATGATAGGTGCAAAACTTGTCTGTGTCTCTGCACCAATAGGACTTCTTATGGGGCTAGGTGTTCCAAAGTCTTCTCTATCCTTTTTTCTACAAATATCCTATCCTGAGTGTCTAATAGGATGTTGTAGTTGTTATGGTGACCTTGATGCTTAGATTGCTCAGTTTTAGCCTTCTTTGCAAGTTAGTTATAAGGACTGTCCACTTCTGTCATTGTCCCTTTTTTCATTCTAATTGGAGTTGTTTACCTCGTCCCTATAATCTGACTTCTTCGAGCTAAAGGTCTTTTCCCACCTAATCTTTTTGGCAGCTCGTTTGTAAAATTCGCCCAGATCCCTTATTGGAGATTTGTATATATTCTTATATAGCTTCCCATCCTTGCGGAGTCCTGCTGAGATTGTTGTTAGGATACTCTCATCGGAGGGGTTCTCCATATTGTTGGCCTCATGCCTAAACTGGATGATGTAATCTTTTGATGATTCATCCTTCCGTTGAAAGATCATTACAAGGTGACAGGATGGTGCGAGCTACTTCTTTAATGCTTTATAATGGTTGATGAATCTTTTCTGAAATTCTTCCCTGCTACAAATGCTACGAGCTGAGAGATTCCTGAACCATGTCCAAGGTATATCTCCTAGTGTGACTGGGAAGACATGGCATTTAACCAAGGGATTGGTTGTCTGAAAATCCATTTGAACACTGAATACATCCAAGTGGTGATATAGATCACTATCCCCATTGTATAGTGGGATCGTAGGGATTTTAAATTTGAGAGGGAGAGGTTGTTTCTCCATCTCGCTAGTGAATGGAGCCCTCTCCTCATAGTGATCTTGGCTATTCTGATTTTAAGGGTGCTCCTCTAACTATTTTACCCTCCGGAGCAATTCCTCTACCATCGGATTCTTAGATCGTCAGTTGGAAGATCGCTGACTCCTTTTACCTTCCTAACTGTGGGAATAGCAACTTGAGGTCACATGCTCTGACTGGTTCTGGTTGGGTTTTCAGCTCTAGTGAGCTCCCGTGTTGTTGCTCGCAAGCTCGGTGGACCTTCGATCTTGTCCACGAGCTAGATAAACAAGCTGGATCAGCACGCTGCAAGACTCTGGTTAGTCTCTCCTTTGGAGCCCCTTCATGTGACCGCTAGAGTGTTCCTTTGGGCACAACAACCTCAACTTGCTTTTGTGTTCCTTGAACTTGTGCCTGTGTCAACACTTTAACTGCCTCAGGCAGCCCTTTCATCATATTTTCTAGTGCCTTCTGACATTGGGGCCACATATGCACTTCTTCAGTGCTAGGAATATGCACAGTAGGCTGGTGGTAATTCACGAGGGGCAAATCGGTGGCGATTCCTGTTGTAGGTCTGGTGGGAGTGCCTATCACAAAAGAACTGGTTCTCTCTACTGTTCTACATGGCTTTTAGCTAGTTAACTGAAGCATTTGAACTTCTGGTGGTTCTTCTTCTAACCTTCGCTATCAAATGGAAAATCAACCAAGGTGCAAATTGGACCCTCCTTCTAGCGCCAAAATGTTGATGGAATCCGATTCAACCAAGAGAGTGCAAAAATCAAACCCAACCAACCAGTAAGTTTAATAAATCCAAAACTGCAATCCATTTGAGTATGAAAGAGAGAGAGATAACGATGAGAAGGTGAAGGCGAGAGGAAGAACAGGGAGAGAGGCATTGAGAATTTTAACGTGATTCGACTAAAGTCATTTGATTGACCTCTACGTCCACGATAGTGTTATTGTTCATAATATTTGGTAAGTACAATCTTTTTACAGAGTATTCTCTCAATCCAAATATATCTAAGAGTCGACTTCTTTCGTCCTCCCTCTCTACCATAATCTTAACCCCTATTTATAGTCATAGGGGTATACAATCTTAGTGTATTCAGAAAAGGAAAATAATAAATTAATGACAAATTAATTCCTACAAGTGGGTGTCTACAAGTTGGCCATATAAGTTGATTCCATTCTTAGGCTTAACCAAAATAGGCTTAACCAAAGTGAACTTTTTGAAAGATGACTGAGGTGACAGATTTTGACCAACAAGTTAGAGTTTGCTATCAATCGGTCTAGAGCTACTAACTTGACCTTTGTCTTGTACTCACAACTGACGATCTGATGCCTTCGTTCAACAACCTCAATCTTAGTCGAACTAAACCTTATCCAATTGGACTTGTTTATTGAATTTTTGTCAATCCATTTTCAAAAATACCCATAATAATATTTTCCTATATTGCTATTCTATTTTAGGAGGCCACAATTAACAATATAATAACACAATCATTAACCTCTTGTTTGAAGTCATAAAAGAAAATAAAAATTCAATCATTTAAAATTGATTTCATGGGTAAAACCATTCATAAATCTAAATCTAAATTGGTTGAATTCTAATTTTTTTTTTTATAGTTCCAAACAAAAGATAAGTTGAAAAACAAAAAAAAAAAAAGCAACGGTTGACATGGAAACTTAAAAACAGTTACTGCAGCAAAATTATTTCTTACAGAAATACACCGTGACCTTCAAACAAGCTACACCGGTATCAACCCCGCTTGTCATGAAATTGATCATGAAAAATGTTAGAAGGAAGTCTAAGCAAAATCCCTACGATCCATGAAATCTAGACTAACATGATCAGCTATCTTAAACAAGTAAATATCTAATATACAAATGCCTTAGTACATTGCCTCTGGTGCTGGAACAAAGTAATGCATGGGGATGATATCTTGATATCAGTAGAGCTTTGATCTCAGAATAAAACTGTCACTGAATTTTGAACAAAGGAAGCCAACATTATCATCGTGTGCTTCTCTCTAAGTAAGCATATGCCTCTTTCATCCTCTAGCTGAATAACTAATGCTTTGCTTGTGCCAACTGATACCAGGCATCAGGCATCACAGGACAGAAGAGAACCTAGTCCCTGCAAGCCAGCACAAAACATTAGCCTCCATGACACGCGTATATTCATGAACTTGCATAAAGAATAAAAGCATGAGGGTAAGGACAAATGAGTCGTGTACCGGCATAAACACAGTAATTTTATCAAGGACTAAGTATATCCAAACTTTTGTTGATTTCAGAGAACGAAATAAATTTATTGAAGCAAGCATAGTCATCAAATTAAATCTCATATTATAGCGTACACACTGTATGTAAGTAACAGTATCCTAGAAAGTAGATATGCCACTAGAACTGAAATTGCTAGAAGTTTAGTCAGCAACTAAGGGGGAAGGGAACATAATTGCAAAGAGCCAAGCAGTTTTGAGGAAATGGGTATATTACCCATACCACCGGAGACCACCCAAGATAACATAAGTAGCCCTTGATCTAATAAAATGCTGGAAAATAAGGAGAAATTATTCTATTTTCTGCAGCTGCAAAGTGACTGGATGGCATTTCAGGTATCATTCAATTTGCAAATGCTCTAAATGAGCTTCTATCTATGCTTTTAATTCAAAAATGGAGAACCCATTGAAACAGATTCTAATGGAAACAAAGATACCCTGCAATATTAGGTGTTCTGCGAATGGTAATATAAAGATGCAATAAATTCATATCTGCTGATTTTTAGATTGTATTGCACAATATGTAGATGAGTCAAAGAATTAATCACTAATTTCAGGATACTTAAGTTTCTTCTTCTAGTCTAACTGACAAAGCATTTTCTGATAGAAGACTTTTGCTGAATATGCTTGATTCTTTGCAACTATCTGGGTTACGTAAATGGATTTTAGATCCTACTGTTTTTTCACCTATAAATCTTTTATTTTTTTGTCCATAATCCTTCAGGCCAAAAACTTTTTGTTTGGGCTGCAGTTCTGAACAAGATTAATACTAATGAGTAATGATCTATTACAGGTGCGCATGCCACAAAAGGCCTTCTCCATGGATTTGCTTATGATGTGTTCTCATAGCTCAAAGACTATTTATTTGCCACGTGTTCCTGCATTGTAATGTGGTGTGGTAGTTGTGGAGTAAGCATTTTTCTCTGTTTGGGATTACTTGCTTCTGTTCAACACAACAGGGGGAAACCGTTATTTTTTTTTAGCTATTTTATTTATTATTTAATAGTAATAAAAATTTATATACCTGATGAAAATTGAACATGTTCGCATAGAAGATGTAAAGTGT
>JANHAO010012670.1:0-16247 GCA_026873985.1 Saraca asoca | reverse complement strand
GTGTTGCTAGACAAATTGACTATAGTGTTGGTTGAGTTAAGCTTATATTTCAAACAAATATGCAGTAAAACTTTCAACCTTGCTGACCTCAACAATGTCTAGCATCAAATTATTCTTATACTTTGTCATTTGGAGATGTTGTTCCCCCCATCATTCTTCTCTATTATGGTTCATTTGTGTGTTCATCTAGTTAATGAATTACATTTGGGAGGTCCAATATAATATCGATGGATGTACTCTATTGAGAGGTAATTGTTGATTTCATCCATTTAATTATAACATGTAAGTGAACTTATTTTTTTTTCTTAATGACATCTTCTTTTATGTAGATATTTGGGACATATAAAGTCTTATGTTCACTATAAGGCTCAACCAGAAGGTTCCATTACTGAAGGGTACATATCCAAAGAATGTCTCACATTTTGTTCAAGAAATTTGGAAGGAAATGAGATAAGGTTCAATCAACTAAGATGCGTGAATGATGAACTAAATGATATTCAATATGAAGAAGTATTTAATATCTTTCCTAATATTGATAGACTAGTGGACGGTGGTTCTAGTTTCATGCTAACATATATAGAGATGATACAGGCATATATGTTCTATTCAATTGCAAAAAAGTTAATCCATTTATATAGTAAGTATTCATATAAGTATCCATATTAAACTATATATCTTTGATCATATATATTTATGGAGTAAGTATTTACATATATATATATATATATATATCGTTGCTTATAGAGAATTTAAATTATATGTCAAGAGAAAAATAAGAAGCCAAACACATTTCTTTGTTGAGGTGCAAAAGATAGTTAACAAAGACTTTGTTGATTGGTTCTTTAGACGAGAGTTGTAAAAGATATTTAATGTAGAATTCATTTCTTTAAGCATAATTTGAGAAGATAATTTTCTTTGTATAAGTTTTCATAGATGATGTGGCTAGCACTATGTCAAACGACTTGAAGCAACTGGCCAAAGACCTCTACCAAATGCTAGAAGGTTTTCAGCATTTAATATTAATGGATATAAGTTCTGGATAGTAACTCAAGAAAATGGATTGAAAACCCAAAATCTTGAAGTTTTCATGACTTCTACGACCAATTATATTTCTAGCCATCAAAATGTCAATGGACAGGATGCTGTTCTTCCATATTATGAAAAACTAATAGATATTATTGAGCTCAATTATTATGAAAAATATGTGATCCTCTTTAAATGTATGTAGGCTAACACCACTAATGACATAGGCTTTAGAAAGGATGCCTAGGAATTTCATGTTATAAATTTCAATAGATTGCTTCACACTGATGAACAGGAAGAGCATGAGCCTTTCATCTACGTATCATAAGCTCAAATGATTTATTTTGTAGAGGATCATATATCTTCATATTAGAATGTTGTTATTTATCTCAAGCTAAGAGATTTATATGACATGGTGAATTTGTAGATGATGAGATGTGCGAGCAAGAACCTTTTACTAGACAAAAGTTGAGCAATTTTTTTGAGAATGATGATAAGAATATTCAATTGGCAAGGGAAGAGGAAAATGATCATTTGGAAAGCCTTAATCTAGTATCTAATGCTAAAGAAGATGAGGATGTGTCAAAATAGCCTTTTTTTACAATAATTCTTTTTTTATGTGGTTTGTCTCAATGTCATAATACTTAGATTTACAATTTGTAAGTTTTCATTAATCATGATTTGTCTCAAAGTAAAAATACTTAGTTTAAGAATTTAAATGTACAATTGCATTATTTGTGATTTTTCTTACTATGACAAAAATTAGTTTAAGATTCTTGTACAATATACAAATACATATTGTTTTAGAATCTATTTTGCAAAATGCCTAAGTCAAAACGTCTAAGGATTTGGGGCACAAAGGGAATGTCCTGTATCCACCCATCTCTTCCATAGCCCATTGTAGATGGACCACCTTTACACATCCCATCCAGCCTTCATAGCCTATTCAGCCCACCTAGCCTAAAGAGTCCACATGACCCATATACTTCTAGCCTATTCAGCCTACCCGACCTACCTAGCCTTCACAGCCCATTTAGCCTATCAGACCTACACAGTCTACATGTTCACAGCCCACTCAGCTTAAACAACCCACCTGACCCATATAGTTCACACATTCATAGCCTATGCAGCTCACCCTACCCATCTAGGACATGCAGCCTAATGCTTAAGCAAGTGGTGAGATGGATGATGAGTTGGATGATGCTTATGTTGGTGGTGAGATAGACGATGAGCAGGATGATGCTTCTAGTGCTAGGAAGAGTAAACCTAGAAGTAGATAGCAGTGTGACGTGATAGGTAACTATAATATGTTATTTTCTTATATGTTTGAGTTAATATTGCACTAGTATTTTGTACTTCTTTCAACAGATAAAGACGGTGTGGTTAAGGTCAAGAAGCTAAAGGTTGATCAAGTTTGAAGCTTGGATGGAGAAAAAGTAGTAGTTGGGACAGACAATCTTGGTTAGCCCATAGGAGATGAAAGGGTCTTTTTTTAGGAGTAATAGGTCATTTGGCTAGGACAAAATATGCTATAGATTACGAAGCATGACTAAACATACCAAACTCGGTTAAAGATTATGTATTCAATAGATTGGTGATGGTATACAATAGTACTATTTTGGTATTTACAATTCATATTTCATTCTGATACTAATAATTTATTTTTATTACAACCATATTTTCAATTTGAGAATGATGAAATGGGGAAGTGGCTTATTAATCATGTCATTGGAAGGTAGTTGAGAGATTATAAAGGAGCTTTGTTCAACAAGCATTATGATCCTAGCTTAATGAAGGAGCAAAATATTGATCAAAACTACCTAAAGGGTATTACAAGAGATCAATGGAAAGGCCTAGTCCTAATCTATGATAAACAAAAATACAAGGTAACTAATCACTTCTATTGAATTTAACTATACCTATACCAATGATTGAATGAGTAATTGAGTTTTTTTATGTAGAAAATGTGCAAGCAGAATGCAAGGAATAGAAATAAGCAGACCATTCCTCATCTTGTGAGGTCTAAAACATTTGCACAAAAAAAAAGGATAAAATGGTATGATAGCCATCTTATTTAAGTGAATACATTTTTGCTTATGAAATAAATTTTTTTTCCTTGTTTAAATGACAAGAAAAGGAGAAACAAGGTTCAGTTAGGTGAGTAGAGTGGTGGGATGCTGTAACTAGGAAAAGTGATGACTTGTATGTGAACAATAAAGTAAGGAGCATATGGGTGAGGATTCGTTTAAAATTTTATTACTTTCGAAACAATAATTAGTTAATATCATAATCTATGTCTTGTTGTTTACTTAGAAAAAATTGCAAGAAACCTCGAGCCAAGTGAACTAGACACAACTTTCAATAATTTCTCTAGATGATACTTTTAGACAAGTGTTTGGGAAAGAGCACCCCTATCATGTTCAAAGACTAGGCATGGGTGTTTGTCCCATAAGTATGTTTAGGAGCAGTTATCAAATATTTGATGGCATCCACTCTAGTTATTCATCTAGCACCCATCCTATGAATCAAGACGAATTTGAATAGCTTAAATCAAAGCTAGATCAAAATAAGGATAAGTTCCACCATACTGAGGAGGAGTTGGTTGAAACACAAGCACAATTGCGTGCAATTATGGACTACATTAAGGTGATAAGAGGGTGCATTCCACCCCATTTGTCCACTTGGCCACCTACTAATCAAGAAGTACAATTTTGTGATATGATATCTTTTAAAATTGCTAATGCATTATTAAAAAATATTACCTGCTAAATTTGTGTGTGGATTCTTTTATATAGCAATATATAATTGTTTAATCTATCTTTTTTTGAAATTTTAGTGAGGTCATAATTTTTGTGTTTTTATGAGTTGTCTTTATCTTTTAGTCTCAGATGCTAGGATTACTTACAATGAATCCTAAGGAAAAAAAATTGGAAACTTTAGTAAGGTACTGTAAAATCATTAAAGTTAAAAGCATTTTTCAGCACTAATTTAGCAAGTTCATTATCAGAACATACAGAGAAACACTTTGCAGAGAATGTAGTGTCAGTTTACTAGAACATTGTTTAGAAGTAGTGTGAGTGTTGGGATCCTCTTTAAGCTGATACACTTGTTGAATGACAATACATCCTTCTCAAATAACAAATTAAAAATGAAATTGACTTAAATTCTTGAGGCATATAAATTCAGTCAAGATTTAGAATGAATTCATTTAAAATCCTAAATTCTTTAAGCATATGAATTCAGTCAAGTTTCAATGTTGCTAACTATGCAAATTTCAATTTCCTTTTAAAATCAAATATAAGTTTCAATAAGTAGGTAAAGGGTTTGCAGCAAATGAGTATACAAATTTCTTAAAATAGAACAAGATCGAATGATCAACCTTATGTCACTAGCCCCTTAATTGTTAAAGTTGTGACCATCATAAATACTCATCATAATAGAATTAAGTATAGAGAAACATGGAATTTACCTTGTGAAAGAGAGAGAATTGACATTGTTGATGTCACGCCCTGATCCATAGAACGTAACCAGCGTAGAAGGTCACCATCAAAAAATCCTACAAGCCTTACAATGCAATTAACATACTAATAACTCACTATTTCATTAATTCATGATGAAATATTTAAATATTAAATTCTAACAAAAATTCGATAGAGTTTCCTCTATTTTTTGGACATCGGCCATAAAGCCTATACAACAGCACAAAGGCTACACACCCACTATATCATGTACAATATTATAACAAACACAATGGCCTAGATTACACAATTTACATCCTATTGGGCAACTAACAATCATACACATGCATATGCAATCCTACCAACTGCCACTGGTTTTCACCATTCATATATCTTTAATCTTCACAAGAACAATCCACTCGATCAATGAGCAGATCTGGAACTAGAAGGGTATAGAGCAACTGAAGGAATATCTTCCAAGTCTAAAAAACATGAAGAAGAAAGGAGTGAGTTTTATTGAAACTCAGTGAATAAACAATCCCATGATCACTCAAAAATCCTATTTAAAAATCATGTTTGAAAGTATATATATATAAATATAAAATATAGTCATAAAGATGTGCTTACCCATTTTGTGGGCATAATCTCAATGTATATATGAAAACTATAATCCAATATGAAAATCAAGTAATTGAAATCATGATATTTGAAAAATGAAATAAACAACCATGATCTCAAAATAATAAGATATTTGTAATAACTATTGTATTTATTTACCATTAGGATCCAAGAGTAATTTCCTACAGGCAACTAGCTTGATATCAAATGTAGCACATATCTTCGTCCTGCTTTATTAAACCATACATAACATATCTCCCCCACCTTATTCCTCCAGCATATATACTAATCACAAGTGCACTTAAGGGTTTTCAGGAAATTACCAATGGATCTAGAATTCCAAATCAACATTTTAAACATATTATGTAGCAAGAAATTTATTATTTGGGTATGCAACATATATAGAAATACATGAACCAGCTAAAGCACTTTCATATTCAAACATCACATACAAAAATGGCATTATCATTTCCCATAATACAAATCAATATGAAAATGCATAATTTTAGCATGGCCAACTATTTCATGAATACAAACAGTATGTAAAAATACTTTCAAGGCTAGATTAATATATAAAAAAAATCCTAGTGTTTAAAATGATGTATACATTTCAAAAAATAAAATTATTTTATGTTTATACATGGGATTAATAAGTGAGGAAGATTGTCTACTCACCTCAAATACTTCTTAGAATAGCCTAAGATAGCAAAACTCCAAATTTCT
Organism: Saraca asoca; assembly: GCA_026873985.1. Taxonomy (NCBI): domain Eukaryota; kingdom Viridiplantae; phylum Streptophyta; class Magnoliopsida; order Fabales; family Fabaceae; genus Saraca; species Saraca asoca. The sequence goes on along the minus strand of JANHAO010012670.1, from coordinate 10,425 downwards.
CACGTTTGTGTGTTTGATTCTTCCTCGGAAGCTTTTCTGAAGCAAGACAATACCAAATAACAAGAATATTTGAGATTTCTCACAACTAGCACAGTAAGGGTTTCAAGGGAGATTCTTGGAAACTAGCTGTAAGGTTGCTATAGAATAAATCTTTTCTTCTAGGATTACTCATTAGAGTCCCAAGTGTCAGTAGCCAACTCAGCCGGAGCTGGGATGCCACCGGTGAGCTTGAGGAGCTGCAGGCCAAACTGGCTATAGAAAGAGAAGGAAGACTGCTATGAGCCAAACTTGAAAGAAGAAGTGCTAGAGGAAGGTGAGAGAGGTGGCCAGCAAAGAGGCCGACAATCAACTTGTTAGACGACAAGAAATCGAAGGGAGAACTACCGGTAATGATGACGCAAACAGAGGATAGATGGCTTCTTTGGCTAAACGGTGAGATGAAAGGCACCAGAGAAGAAGAGGTTGAAGCCGGAGAGCTCACCTGACATTCGACTAGATGGTGACGACATTAGACAAAGGAGATTGCCGAAGAGTAGAAGGAAGAAAAAGCTTCAAGAGAGAGGATGCACAAAGAAGAAAGTTAGCTTGCTGGAAAATATATACTGAAATGGAAATGAGACAAATTGCAATTTGACTCCAAAACTTTCTATCAACTTTAAATAGGCCCTTCAGAAGAATAAGAAATTACAATCCAGCCCTGATGAAAATTTTAAGTTTTCACTTCAATCCTCAGAAACTTTTTTTTTTAGGTATTACAGTTGATGTCACTTTTCATTCATTCTCATGCAAAATGGAATGAAACATTTGAATTATGAGCGATTTTTCGCCAATCTTCTTCTTCACCCTCTTCTCTTTTCATCCTTCTTACTAGCCATGAACAACTCATATATCCATAGTGATTGTATAGATCTGAGATTACTCATTCCTTCAGATCAGTAACATTGTACAATTTAGCACTTAGAACTTACAACTGACTCATAATTTTTTAAGTTCAAGTTAGATGTTTTCTTCAAGATTTCACTTTTCATTATATATAAATTAGCAAAACTTACATGTATAGCTTTTTCATCTAAAACATACATAATCATTAACAAATTAATGACATAGAAGGTTAAAATCTAATTTGATATTATCTAATATTTACGTGGTAACTTTATACTTTAAACCTACCAAATAAATTTAATTTAAAGGTAGAAACAAAAGATTACCAATTTAATATTTTTCTTTTTTGTCATTTAATAAAATATTATTTTAATCCATATAAATTCTTAATATTCTTATGCAAATTATATTTAACATTCACACAAATATCAAAGGATATCATATTAAAATTTGGACTTTCGGATCATCGCTTTAATTAACAAGATGCAAAATAAATGGACGAAAAATTTGATTAATGTTATAGGCAAAAAACGACCTCAAGATAATAAGATAGACCCGAACCCGACAGAGGCCAAGTTGCTCAACTCGCTAAGAACGCTCTACGAGAACCATCTCGCTTACCACCAGACAGCGACACAACGAGGCCATCTCAAGACTGGCTCGCTAAATAGCCAACTACCCTGCCCACGCTCACTATCTCGCCACCGCGACATCGAATTCGCTACAACAATCCTCCTTAGCGACCCCAGCTCAGGGTAACAGACATCCTGTACGATAAAGCAATATCGAGCAGCAGACACATACGAATACAAGTCCACAACTGACAAGAGGGGGCCACCCCGCAGATAGAAGCCTGCAGTAGCTGAATTGCAAGAATCTATCTATCTTTTTTATTTATTTCTTGATGTAACATAACTGTAGCTTGTAATTAATGTATGTAATCCTTCCTTCCCTTATAAATAGGATTGCATTATTAGAATGGAGGAGAGGCCAGAAACTGGTATGCACAATCTTTGTAAAAATCTTTTCTCAAATATCAATAAAAATTCCATCGTGGATGTAGGGTACGGTACCGTCCTGATTTAGTCGAATCACGTTAAAAACACTGCATCACACTTCTCCCTCTTCCTCTCCCTTTACCTCTTCGTACTTCGGAAGCAATATTGGATCCTAGAACTTATTCGCTGTTGGTCGGAATCTAGAGCCCTTCGTACAAACCAAATTTTGACGTCAACATTTTTGGCGTCGTATGTGGGAATCCATCTGCTTTCTGAAGTCCCCGTTACAACCTAACAATGGCAAGAGGGAGAACCACTCCGGCCCTCCAACCGACGTACATTCCCGTTGTAAGGGCTCATCAACAATCCACTGCTGCCCCTGAAACTTAAGAGGCTCAAATGCCCGCTTAATCCTAACCAGCACTCAAAAACACGGTAGGAGAGCTGATCGAGATCGTAAAAGTGCTAGTGCAAGCTCAAGTTCAGAGCACACAAAGACAAGAAGAAATCATGGCACAACTGCAACAGCTTCGTAAAGAGGCTCAAAGGGAAACTTATAAAGATCATGATAGTCAGCAACTGGGGGGCTCGCATCGAATAGGAAGCTCCACCCCTCAGTCTGAAGCACAGAACTAGACAATGGAGGAAATCCTCCATAGGCTTAAACAGCTAGAAGAGCGTCCACAACCTCAAAGCCACCAACCTCACTACGAGGAAAACTCTCCATTTTCTGTAGAGATTGAGACGCGACCTCTCCCACAGAAACTCAAAGTCCCCACTATCCCACTATACAATGGGAAAATCGACCCAAGCGATCACCTGGATGCGTTTAATATCCAGATGGACCTCCAGACAACTGACCTACTGGTTAAGTGCCGCATCTTCCCAGCTACATTAGGAGGAGCATCTCGGGCGTGGTTTAGAAGCCTCCCACCCTACAATGTTAATGGCTGGGAAGAATGCCAAAGAAAGTTTGTTGACCAATATCGGGCGTTAAAGAGGCAAGTCGCGCCTCCCTGCCACCTCGCACAATGATTTGCCAACACAAAAATGAGTCGTTAAAGGACTACGTAGCTCGATTCAGGCAAGAGGCCAATTCCGTGGAAAATCCTTTAGAGGAAAGTATCTTAATAGCAAGCTCAGCGAGACTTCACAAAGATGAAAAAGTATATAGAAACCTCTACAAGTCCCCGGCTCAAGATCTCGTTGAATTCTATGAGCGAGCTATCAAACAAATAGGATGAGAAGAAACCTTTGGAACGGAGGAGCCCAGATACAGAGCGGACCCCAGCGGTCCCACCACGAGCAAAAAGAGGGGCAACGAAAGCTATGATGACCCCACTCCTCAATCCGCGAAGAAATCGAAACCTCAATGACTTGTAGGTCATTTTGAACGCTACAACATCCTGTCTGATATACTAGATAAAATTTTACCATTGAAAAGAGCAATGAGGACTTCGGAAGGCCCAGACCGATGAGAGCCACTGCCAAGTCTGAAGATCCAAGTAGATTCTACGCCTACCACAATGAGGTTGGACACACCACCTCAGAGTGTTGGGCACTAAAAGATGCCATCGAAGACCTTATCAGAAGAGGCCGATTACAGGATTATGTGGTAAGGCCACTAGGGTAAAGTGTTCAATAGGCTCAACGAGTTATCACCCAAGAGCCTGAGTCCTCCATCAAAACCATATTCTAATCCTGTAACTTTCGCTTGTCATCAATAACGATAAGTTGTATCAACTATTGTATGCTGAATCAATGTAAGTTACCGATTGGTCGAGAAAGCATTATCAAGGACGGTGAGTTTTCACTCCACCATTGCAAGGATTCATTCGAGGGTGAGACCATGCAAGGCCTACCCCGTCGATACATCCAAAACAAGCCACATCACATGAACTGCGACAAAGAGTGCAAATTCCCTGACCACTGAGTAATAAGCTTGCTATGGTACGAACGTGCGACCTCACTATGGGATAAGTCGTCGTCTCAACAAAAATAAAAATTGTCCGAGGGTGAGACGGCCTAGAGCTTACCTCGCATCTGAGGGTGAGAAGGCCCCAAAACCTACCTCACGTTTGAGGGTGAGACGGCCCAGAGCCTACGTCGTGATAGCACAAACACAAGACCTGTACGGACGTAAGACAACTCCAGAGCCTACCTCACGTCCAAGGGTGAGACGGCCCCAGAGCCTACCTCACATCTGAGGGTGAGACGACCCACGAGCCTACCTCGATAGCATTTCCAAATTAAACGATGGACGACCAGCTCGCCATATAGCAGGGATGCCAGAATGAACTCGTCGCAGCTATCATTCAACACATACATTCATAGCTAGTATACAGCTAGAAAATCACAGTTTGTACACCTGATTTCTCGTCAGTTGCAGCTCACATGCAACCTGACTGTCACTTGCTGAAGACAACCAAACAAAAGGCACAGTGAAAAGAAGTCTGAAGTGACAAAACGGTCAAGCAAGGACTCTGACCAAGAATATCAAACAGAGCCTCGAAAATCTTACAACTCTTGGTCCGCGAAGCAAACCGAGAGTTGGGGGGCTTGTGTTATAGGCAAAAAGTGGCCTCAAGAGAACAAGATAGACCCGATCCCAGCAGAGGCCAAGTTGCCTGACTCGCTAAGAATGCTCTGCGAGAACCGTCTCGCTTACCGCTAGATAGCGACACAACGAGGCCATCTCAAGACCGGCTCACTAAACAACCAAATACCTTGCCCGCGCTCGCTATCCCGCCACCGCGACATCGAATCCTCTACAGCAATCCTCCTTAGCGACCCCAGCTTGGGGTAACGGACATCCTGCACGGTAAAGCAATACCGAGCGGTAGACACATACAAATACAACTCCACAGCCGACAAGAGGGGCCCACCCCGCAGACAGAAGCCTGCAGCAGTCAAATTGCAAGAGTCTGTCTGTCTTTTCTATTTATTTCTTGATGTAACACAACTGTATCTTATAATTAATGTATGTAACCATTCCTTCCTCTATTAATAGGATTGCATTGTTAGAATGGAGGAGAGGCCAGAAACTGGTATGCACAATCTTTGTAAAAATCCTTTTTCAAATATCAATAAAAACTCTGCTGTGGACGTAGAGTACGGTGTCGTCCGGATTTAGTCGAATCACGTTAAAAACACTGTATCACACTTCTCCCTCTTCCTCTTCCTTTGCCTCTCCGTACTTCGGAAGCAATATTGAATCTTAGAACTTATTGCCCGTTGATCGGAATCTGGAATCCTCCGTGCGAATCAAATTCTGACGTTAATAATTAAAAAATTAAATTTATCGAGAACTAAATTAAAAATAAAAATTAAATATAAACTAAATTAAAAAAATTCATTTGGGAGGACTAAAATATTGTCGTAGTCAAAATATAATTATGCAACCCACAGGTAACGTCAATGCCAGTTCAAGTTCCTGCTCAAACTTTGACAATGAGCTTCGTACGCAAGGGGGTGAGACTTGGTAAACAAGGAAAAACAATCCAAAATATATAATACAGAATGATATTAGCGGAGGAAAATAATTTTCATTTATAGAATAATAGATATTATTTTTTATATATTTTACATATAATATTAAAAAATAATAGTCTTTATGACTTTAAATTTTTGTAACTTTAAGCACAAATAAATAATTTTTTTTTTTATGAAGAAGTCTTTCTTTAATAAAATAAGTGGAGTCTAACATTAGAAGATTGAGAAACTTAAGGCAAGTGCGAAAACGGGTTAGTTTCACTGAGATTTATATTGTCGTAAGTCTTACTAATTAACATAAGAAATTTTATAAGTCAAAGACAATAAGATAAACTGTCTTTATCTTTAAAGCATGAATTATGTCAAAAGAGAAACGAAAAGTACACTTATACCACAAGAACTTCTAAAAATTAGGGCTGGCGGGGGTATTTGACTCGGGTCCAAAATGACATGTAAGAGGGATTCTTTCAAGGGAAATATATATTTTATTTATTTATGATATAATTTTAGTTTTAACCAATTCATTTATGATTTAAACTGTAACAAGTATGTAATCTATAATATTAACACTTTATTTATCTGTGTTGATTTTTCATTTAAATCTAACAAATATTTTTACATATAAAATATGTGCTTATTAATTAATTTTAGTTTAATCCTAATTGCATTTCATTATTTTCAATTTCCTCTTTTATTACAATTCAAAACTCTAAGAATCAAAGATAATTTTTTTTAAGAATTTAAATATAGGTAAAAAAAGAAAATTAAAAATGATGAGAATTGGATAAAATTAAGGATAATTAAGAATTACATTATTGATATGCGATAAAATTTATGAGATTTGAATGAAAAATTAATACATATAAGTAAAATATTAATAATGTAAATCACATGTTTTTTTATAAGATCTTAAATCACTGCTAAATAAATTGACACTAAAATTACATCATATATAAATAAAATATTTTCCTTATTTTAATTAATAGGTTTAATTTAAGTTGGCATAAGCTTTCGAAGATTAACTTGAAAGTCAAGCAAATAATTTTAAAAATGTGATTAAATATATTTGAAAGATTTAATTTTTATACTTAAAAATAGTTATCTCTTATAGTCAAGACTGAGAAATATTGACTTTAAAAATATTTTAAATTGAAAATAAATGGCTTAATACCAATTCATTTAAAATAAATAAATCAATCAATGAACTTGAAATTAGTGTAAATTGAGTAACCCATTGGCAGTGATTTCTTTTGAAGTATACACCCGTCAATTGTTTTAAGTTCGTGTTATTCACACACTGCTGCATCTATTTTTCCATTCATTTCCCTTTACATGGAAGTGAGTTGTATCCCATATTTTCTTTAGCATTTTTTCTTTCAAATATTTGAGTTTAAATTTAGAATTGTGTGTTAAATAATTTGTCACTTTTGTCATAGTTAAATAATTTTAAATAATTTAAAATTTATCTTTTATCTTAAAATATTTAAATTATTTTATATTATTTGACTTGAATCTTATTGTCATATTTTTTTCACAAGTTTACTAATTGAAGATTCAATATTGTATTTAAGTGTAATATTTTTTGTTTTTAAAAAAAATTAATAAATTTTTAAATTAGATAAAGCTTCATGTAATATTATTAAACTCTAAAAAATTTCAGAGTATTTTTTCTTATCGTCTTGCGACTGTGATACATACATATCAGATAATAGAGTTAATATATGAAAATTGAGATCTAGACTACATAGTTAATATATGATATTTTATCATTCATTATTTTTTTTATTTCAAAGTGCCAGCTATGATAGCAATTTAAAGATTAAATACATGGTTATATATAAATTGAATTTACTATCATAATTGCAACTACATTACATAAATTACAAAGATAAGAAAATACAAACAAATATTATCATCACAGGGTAAAAAAAAAGTTATAATTTTAGAGATGGACACAATCCCTATATTGCGTGTAATATTAGGCAAATCACAATTTAAACAATGATTTATATTTAAATAAAATTCTAGTTTTGGGAAACAATGCCGCTGTTTTGAACTTCTGTTTGTATCTGGTATCTACTTCTTAGTTTCCCACAGCAGTCCATTTAAGGCCGTCTTACCATTTTTCACCCATCGCTTTGCACATGCACTTGAATGAAAGACCAGGAAAAACCACATGGATGCATGCTTAAGAAGTGAATGATATAATCTTACGAAAATTGGTTCCAACCGTGCAGTTGTCAAGGTTAGAAATTAAGGTGAACTGGTCAAATAATATAATAATTTGAATTTGAATTTGAAAGATTCTATGCGGAGTTGATGACTTGAAAGCAGCAGTGTTCGGTTTCGAATACTTTAAGTAGTAATTGACAAAAGAAGTTTTTGGTGTTCAGATACAGAATATGTGACGTAATCTCAAACGTAGTTTATGTACAGTGTATGCTATCATAGAGGAAGAAGAAGAAGTGGACGGTAGAAGTGAAACTGAGAGAAATGGAAGGCACGGGCCATTTTCATACGAGAGCTTAAGGTTGTCTTGTTTGTTTGTACGGCCTAGTAGGACGCGTTTTCCACAGTACTGGCGGCCGAACGCGGTACCTCTGCTTGTCATATCTTTGAGTTAAGCGTGAGGTGGCAGTCACAGACAATTTGTTTTGGTCGTCATAACTTCTAAGTGGGTACTTACTTTTAGTTATATACAGTGCTCAAAGTTGGCCTTTGGGCCTCATATCATCTTATGTACATTACGTGGCCCAATTAATAATACTAGCATTCACTTATTCAAGATGAAATATTCTCAGCTTATTTGAGCTATGCAAACAACAGAGAGAGTGGCTGTTAACCTTTTCAAAGATTAGTCTACACCTGCATCCTATGCTACGGTTGGTGCATTCCCTGCTCTGCACTTAAAGCTGCTCCTACAGTTTAAACTTTGCTTGCCCTTTTATGCTCTCACTTTAAACCGCACAATTGCTTTCCCCCTCCACCATATCTCCGTACTTCTCCTCACCTTCTCGAATACATGCATCTGAATCGCACATCACATGTATTGTGGATAAAGTAGGTGTCATTATCACATTACATTGTAGGTACAACTCTTTTGAACATTACAAATATTGCGGTAAATTATGATTGTAATGGTATACACTATTGGAGGTTACGGTGACCGCAATAATCATAATATACACATTCATAGATTTTTTGATAAAATAAAATTAAATTTTTTTGATATTTTACTTGCAAATATATTTCATTTAATATGATATTATATTATGTTAAATTAAAAGATAATATTAAATAATAACTATTATATATATTTTATTATATTTTGTACATACAAAATAAAATTTCACAATCATAGTGTTTGTAATTCACATTTTTACTCCCACAACATTTGCAGCCACAAAAAAATACATTGTAACTGCAATCGATATAAAAATAAATAAATTAGATGTGAGAATTAGATTGTGTGATTTGTTAAATACATTGAATATAACCAATATGATTATACGAGTACAATCAAGTCTTTCACATTTAACTGTATTATGATGTCAATGAAACTACTAAAATCAAATGAAAATTTAAAATATTTATATATTTCGATTATAATAAATATTATTATTTTTCTTTTTTAATATAATAATTAAGGTAATTCCATGATCCAATAATTATATGACATATAATAGATGATGTGGTGGCACTTGATCGACAGCAACTTTAAGGTTGAAGGACAACTATTGATAGTAGCTAACAAGGTAATCTCTCCCTCCAATTTTGCACAATTACAAAGAGAGTCGTTTAGATTTACAAATAAGCCCTCACATATTAAGCACGTGAGCAACATCAAGCACCATTAGTGATTCATTAAGAAAGAGCAAAGGGAAATTAAAATTTGAGTAAGGTCTGACCAAAAGATATTAACATTGAATGAGAGCGGATGCTAAAGTAAAAGAGCTAGGGCGAACAAAACAAGATTAACATCTTTTTCATGTCTACGATTCATGATTTAGATAATTGATCATGATTCTTCATCTGATTTCTAGTATTCATATCGTCTATGTAATTGTGTTTGTCGTATAGTAGTTGATCAAAATCTTTCCCTTATGTGATCTATCTCATTCATTGTTTAAACTTGAATGTAGGTAAAAATGAGTGATCAAATGCATAAACAAATCGAATGTAGTGAAGAGGAATGTAAAATTCTAGGGAAGAATACATATTGATCTTGATGTGGATTTATCTGTTTCCCTTGTTTTGAAAAAATTTTAAGTTATTACAAAAATTGTTTTCATTTATAGTGAAATCTAAAAATTAAACATACGTTATCTCCATGTAGTAACTAGTGTATAATGTGAAAGAATAAGAGTTGTGAGAAAAATTTTATTTTACTCTCTTTAATTTCAATTAGGAAAAAGGGATTTTAAAAAAAATGCAAAGCGTGACTATGTTAAACTCTGTTAGTAAAAGGAGTGTTATTTCCCAAACAAGGGGTAATCATGTATAACTATCCTTAAACTCATGGGAGTTGGTGACTTTAATTTACCCTTAATGTTTACAGCATAGAAGAAATTTAGAAAATAGAATTTGGTTGTTCAAAGTAAACTGTCTTAGCTTTTGTGTGTTTAAATGATGGGTTTATTATGAAGAATAATCAAACAATAATGGAAAGCTAAAGTATAGCTTTTCCGATTTTGATAGTAATGGCACCATAAATCAGCATAAAACATAATGATATTACTCTAATAGTATTGTATTTGGTAGGACAGTTACTTCGGTTAATTCACAATATCCCCAATTTGTAAGCAATGATAGAGTCTTGTGATGTGGAATTTTTAGACTTAAAGAAAATTAACCTTTTTACTGTGACTCACATGTCAAAGGGTTTATCTTTATATTCTATAAAGTTTTTATTAATTATATTATGGAATAAAGATTTGGTTATTATTTCATGCATCGTTACTTAGGTAATGTCACGACCCAAACCCGAGGTCCGTGACCGGCGTAGAAGGTCACCATCAGGGATCCCTTTCCTTCAGGAAACCTCCTACAAGCC
>JANHAO010012669.1:0-16365 GCA_026873985.1 Saraca asoca | reverse complement strand
AAGATCACGATTACCAGTTATGTTTCCCTAAACTAATTGGGTCGTGTCCACGTGTGTGTTCAGATGTAACTCACTTACATCTTAGTCGTGAGGTCAACTGCTTATCATATGAGAAACACTTCATCGTCTAGTGTCAACAGATCTAATAATGCCCAGTTATCAGATCTCGACTAGTGTCATTTCGGTGCGGAAGTTTACATCATTAACAATCACACTCACCATCCCATAACTCCTTTTAGGATTGATTGAATAAGATAACTTCCCACCATGGACTTCATCTTATGTATGCAATGCACGATGAATGCAATATAAGATGAACATTCAACCTTTGATATCGAAATCCACAGAATGTATAGTCGTGGATGCAATAGAACTCAATCAAATTAGTCTAGGACACTCATCCAGACTAACAATATACACCTTGAAGATTGCTTTTCAAAAGGGAACTACTATAAATCTCATGTTTGAATCTCCCTATCCCTACTCTCTTTATTTTCCATCAATTAATATTATGATATTTTTGCTTTTTTAATGATTGACATTGTGGATGCTCTATTTTTTATTGTTGAAATTTGTTGAGTATTTGGTGCTTCATTGTTTATCATATTGCCTAGATGCTGGCATACTTGAAAGAAGTGATTTCCTTCTATAAATATGCTCTCTAAGACCATGCTTATATATATTTAAATGAGTTCCTTTGTATAAGAGCTTTGATTTTTTATTTCTTATGTGCAAACATCTTTATCGAACTATCTTAGGTTTGTTTGAATTGAAACTATCCCGTGACTTTAAAAAATCAAGAGATTTTCAAAGAGAGCTTTAATTTGTTATTTGTTTTTCCATTAAAAAATATTTCAATTATTCAATTATTTCACACAATAAACAATATTTACTTATTTTAAAATTTTCTTCCAATTTTGTTCAAGACAAAGGTTTATATTAAAAAACTAATAGCTTTTCTGCTAATTTTTTAGAAAAATATAGAAACCTAAATTTGTTTCAATTATTTCATTTTTTATTTTGTTCATACGTTGATATTTTAGCATAACAAACGTATTAATTTTTGACATATTCTTGAGACAACTCAATTTGAATTTTTTTTAATTAATTTTTTCCCTTTTTTTTGGATGATAATATATTATTACATTTTCAATAATAATTTGTCATAGCTAATTATTTTTTGAAAAAATTTGTAATTAAATAATTTTAAATACATGAATTATTTTGTCCATGAAATAATATTTTAATAATTGTATTATTTTACATATTAAATAATATTTAATTACATCAAAAATTTATTTTGACTTCGTTAAAGACATTAGTTTTCTTTAAAATGATGACGTCCTTTTTATTAATTTTAAAAAAATACAAAAACTTACTACTTGCTACAATTCTTTAAATTGTGTTAAAGGCATCGGTTAGTGTTAAAAAACTAATGTCATTTGTATTAATTTTTTTATAGAAACATTAAAAAGAGCATTAGGACAAGATAGAAGAAACAAGTAGCATTATTGTGAAAGCCGTTAAGATTATGTGAAACAAAACAACTTGTTGAAGCTACTAGGAATGGATGCAAGAAGACAATATTGTTGCATACGCTATTTTGTTGGAAGCAATGGCAACTTCAATTCAACAAAAATGTTGTCCAGTTGTGAGCAGTATACAAACATCAACAATAGCGTTACCTTGTTGCAAGCAATGCTATACCATTTGCATGCAATAATTAAACAACATTATTGTTGAATGTGTTGTATGCTTGCAACTAGACAACAATATTATTGTTGAAGTTGCAAGCATTGCTTGCAACAAGACACAACACACATCAAGTGCATCCATTATACTCTTATTTAATTCATGCATATATCCTATTTAAAAGAAAAAGAAAGGAAAAATAAACTATAAATATTTAGAGCAAGGTGGAGCAAAATAAAATTAAACAATGAAAAAGAAATAAAAAGAGGAAAATAAATAAACATTAAGAGCAAGCTAGCGGAAAATGAGGGTCAAAGGGATGTGCTAGCCTTTTAGAATGTCGAGAGATATTAAACGTCAGTCAATATATTGAAACCGAAGTGTAATATTATATATCTATGTTGTTTCATAATATAAAACTGATGTCTACTTTATGACTTTTCAGATACTTATGTTTTTTCAATTATTTTGTCCATCTACGTTATTCTTAAATAGATTGACTTTTCATCTACATCTCCTCATCTATTCAAAAATAGATTTAATGAATTTACTTTGAATTATATTGTTTATTCCCTAGTCTTGGTAAAATGAAAGAAATTAATGCTCATCAAAATCTTACAATTTCATAGTATTGGCAAATGGAAAAAAAAATTCTAATATTATCATACCAATAAATTAGTTGTACGTAAAAATTTTGATCTAGAATTTAATTGATAAATTAAGAAAAAATCATTTGACAATATATTATAAATAGTTCTTTGAAGCATAATCAAATAAGAATTTAATTGATAAATTAATAAAACTTTTTGATAGTTAAAGAGCCATAGATTTTAGAGATGATTTAAACCTAAATGGTACAAATCAAATAATTCCAAAAGTACATTGGTTCCCTAACTAAAATTGATGTCAAGTGTGAAATTGAGATTAGGCATTGGTTGTTTAATAAAAATCAACATCGTAATTTTCCTTTTATTTATAAAAACACCACTACACCTTTATATATGTCAGCTTACTTTGCATCCAATGATTATTTAACAATGTCGTTTCTACATGTTGTAATATTGATTGTTCAAAAAGAATTTGGACACTACATTAAGTCTTGTGATGTGCTCCGTTACTAGCAATTATTTGTATATTCAAAATTAGCCATTTATATTTTACTCAATCTTTTGAATTGGTTAGGTTACATTGTCTTGGATGATTCATATTTCATTATTAACTAGTTGTCTCAAAAGCTTTAATAATTTGTAAATATTAATATAAACTTTTGAAGAGATAGATAGTATTTATTTGATATCGTGATTAGAATCCTCAATAATCAATTATAAGCCAATAATTTATTATAGTAATTTTTGAAATATTTAATTACACTTTTAGAATATTTCAATAATCAGTTGTAGACAATAAGACTGATTAAACAAAAAACTACTTTGGATAACTTATTTTAATTAGGATTAAAGAAAAAGAAACATTCAGATATATACCTATATTATCCTCACTTTTTACTTCTTTTGTTATCATTATCCTTATTATTATAATATGAATGTGATCAATATGCCTTTACTATCTTATTTGATTGATAGTCAGAATTAATTATAATTCTAAATTACAATTGTGGTTTTGATTGTGATCATGCTATAATTAACAAAAATTACAAATATAAAAGTATGTGACGAATGTAGAACAAAAGTGCCAAAAATTAAGACAGTGGAATGCAATTTAAAACCATAGAAGTAACTATAAACTTCTGCCTCTACATCTTTCTTTGTCTTCATTGTTAGAAAATCATTGAGAAGAGTCTTTCCGAAACTATAAGATTAAGAAAAAGGAAAAAAGGAATGAGCAAATGAAGCATGTTTGTCCTGAGAAAGGGACAAATTAAACGAGTTTGAATTTAATAAATAGTTATAACCCATGAACAAAAGTTCAAATTTGGAGTTTCAAAGTAACATTTCATAAAATTTCCTTGATTGAGAAATTACAAGTTCAAAGATTCCACTTTTGGAATAGTAATCTTCTACCATCACTTATAGACTGAGACTAATAAATGGTATCATTTATGTAAATTCCTATCTGCTATGATCATTAAAGAAGTGAAACATCAAATCTAGTTCAATAAATAATTGAAAGATTGAACTAAATTATTTAGTCCTAGCAAAAGCTAACACGAGTAAAACATCAACAATTAGTTATTTAGAATTATTTAAAGATACAAGTTACATCTCACAATTATAATATTTACTAGTTCACTCACAGCTACAATATAATCAAAGAAAAAGGTTGAGCATAGGTAATAGTATCAAATACTAGCTAATTTAATTCCCTTTATTTTATTTTTTGGTCCTCTATGGGAGATTGCAAAAAACATGTTTGAGAAGGAGTGGAGTGGCCAATTTGTGCTACACAATTTAGTTTATATAAATGAAGTTGTGAAATTCTTTCTCATCTAACCAGATCACTAATGGTCTTCAATGCACAATTGGTAAGGTTATGGTAATGTCATTTGTTGAGATACTTTCTCCTTGATTTGAACCAAAAATAATTTCAACTGACATCTTTCTAGGAAAGAAACCAGGTTCTTTAGGGATAGGCAATTTAGTTTTACTCCCTAACATGAATGCAACACAGTGCTTCTGATACAAAGCAAGAGTCTTTAATGTTCAGGTCAATCAATTCTATTGCCTTGCCCTTATTCCACAATTTCCATGCCTAAACATTACAAAAAGAAAAAGAACTGTCACATCACATTATGATTTTGTATATAAAGTATGAAATCAATTTAACATTTTTACCTGACTAATTAGATTTTGGTTCTTGTCTGTATGATAAAAGTCTCTATTTCTCTTGCTAGATATAATTTCCAATAACAAAATTCCAAACCTAAGGACATCAAATTTTACTAAATATTATCCATTATTAGCATATTTGGGTGTCTTATAGCCACTGTAAGATAGCAATTTGATAATATTATTAATGAAAATACAAAGTATATGACAATACTTGATACCAAGTTAAACATGCACTTACTAAGTTCTGACTATTCTATTTGTGTTTCCTTCAATCTGATCCTCTCTACAAGTTTTAGCCATGCCAAAGTCTGATATTTTTGGATTTAACTTATTATCAAATAAAGCATTACTTACTTTGAGATCTCTATGAATAATTCTCAACCTAGAATCTTGGTGAAGGTAAAGAAAACCTTGGGAAATCCCCCAAATGATATGGAAATACTTAACCCAATATAACAATTTACCTTTGGTAGAATCTGTTGCATCCAAAAGCAAATCTATCCTGCAAATTGAAATCTTTAGCCCAGAGGATTCAAGTTTAATAAGTTGTTTGGTATCATCACAATAATCATAAGAAGAAGTTTAGTATTCATACCAAAAATGAAGGAATCTAGGCTACTGTTAGACATGTATTCATAAACTAAAATCTTTTCCTATCCTTGAATATAACAGCTAAGAAGTTTTACGAGATTTCTATGCTAAAGTTTCGCAATCAGTTTTATTTCATTTTTAAACTCTGTTATTCCTTGTCCAAAGCTTCTTGGAATCTTTTTTACAACTATTTCTTATCCATCTACTAATCTTCCCTGCACATTCACATTTGCAAGCATGCCTTTATACTCTTGATATAAGTACTTTAGAAAGTGTTTTTATCCTCATACTTAAATTAAATGTTACCTTATATACAGGTCCAAAACCACCTTCTCCAATCTTGTTCTTCTTTGAGAACTTGTCAGTGGTTGTAGCAATAGTGGATAAATTAAGCAATGGAAGATCTAGATCACTCTCGCTTTCATCATTGTTATTCCTTGTCTTTTGCTTCTCTGAAAATGGAAAATAGGTGTAAGCTTTATTACAAATACTTGTAAATATATGTTAACAGTGAAATCTGGTTTTGCCAAATTCCAGTCAACCTGTGCAATTCTTTTATCCCCAAGCTGCTTTCTGGTTGAAGAGAGTGAGGGATAAGGAAGGATGGAAATGGTGGAGAGGAAGAACAACAATGTGAAGCAGTATTTTAAATGTGGTTTAGCTAAAATCGGACAGCACCAGTCCCTACATCAATAGTAACTTTTATTGATCTAAAAAGAATTTTTACAGACTTTCAATGTGGTTCTTTTGTAGCCTACTCTACAAGGATCCTCTTTTTCCTGTTTATAGAGGATGAGGGGTTAAATGTAATGATTACAAGTTATAATTCCATTACATTAAACATTAAATATACAAGACAATATAATTTCCTGTAATCTGGCTTTTGCAAGTTACTTTTGTGGGTGGGCCCCTCTTGTCTTCTTGGGGTCATAAGCTATTGTATGCTTGTTAGGTACTTTATCTTGCTGAGCTTTTGGCTGGGGGATATGCCTTACTTTATGAGCTAAGTCTCTTGGCTTAGGGCCATTGGTGGCCTTCAGCCAACGAGGTCAAGTTCATTTATAGCAGAGTGGGCTCGTCCAGGACTAACTATTGAGGGCACAAGCTGAGACTTGGCATCCTCATCCCTAACAAGATGAATGTCCTTTGGTTGGAATTGTGAAACTAATTTTTACTCATAACATAAGCCTCTGAACTCTCAATTCATATTATGGACTGGGAGTTGTAACTTAACCACACAATCAAAGTCTTTGCTTTATTGTGTTGTCATTTCAGATTTTCAATCTTTCATTTCATCTATCTTTTGGGCCTTACTTTTTTCTAATCATGCTTTATAGCCATTGGCATGGTAATCTATATTTCTTTAGGTCATTCGATCAAGGATGGTTTATTGCCTACTAGGTCATTCATTAAACCTAAACTAGTTTATAAAGTCTGAGAGGCTCTTCTTGTTTCTTCATGGAATAGTCTTATGGATGCATCAGTTAAGCCTCCATATTTCTAGTAGCTTTCGATGAGGTGCTTAGAGGCGTGCATGGTCTGTTGTAAGAGATTAGGAGGCATGAATGGCCTGTTGCACGTGACTTCCCTACATAACTCTGATCACTGTTAGGGAATCTTATGCAAATCTTGGATTACATCCTCATAATTCTGCCAGGACGCTGAGCGTATCTAGCTACTCTGGCTTTTCTTCTTTGAATCTTCTATACTGGGTTGAGAGCTAGAAAGGAGTTATGAACTAAGGAGGATGGCAAAGGAAAGAGTTGAAGAGCAAGTATGCTTGCCGATCCCTCTGCTGATTAGGGCTCTTTTCTGGAGTGCCAATCTTTCTTCCAAGATGCAAAGTTGTAGTGTATTTGTCTTATATTTTGACTCTTCCTGATGTTATATACTCCGCTAAAGCTTTTTAATGAATGAACTTATTCTTTGTTTACCCTTGTATTCTATTCTTCAAATATTCTATATGCCACAAACAATAATATGAGCTTTATCGAATCATCTAAGTGATGAATTGGTCATGCCACCTGAATAATGATTTTTGACATTGGAGTTCCTTAAATGGTGAGTAGTACGTAAATAAATCATGTAAGAGCTGTGATTATTAGTCATATGAGAGCTACGAATTATTAGTCACATAAGAGCTGCAAGTATTGATCACATGAGAGTTGTGAATTATTAGTCACACGAAAGCTATGATTATTGATCGCATGAGAGCTGTGAATTATTAGTCGCATGGATATAGTGCCTAAGAAAATTGGTTGCATGCGCGGCAACTATTAGGTCGCACACATGTGGTGCCTGAGAAAGTTGGTCACATGTGTGATTGATAGGGCATGTATATGGTACCTAAGAAAGTTAGTCATATACATGATACATAAAAGACTGCATGCGCATGGTGCCTGAGAAAGTTGGTCATGTGCATGTTGAAGAGTTGCTCACATATGATGCCTGAGAAAGTTGATCGTATGGAGACTTTAAGGATCTTATGCATTTGGTGCCTAAGAAAGTTAGTCATATGCATAAGGCTACATGTATATGGTGCCTAAGAAAGTTAGTCATATACATGGTAAGATCACATGCACATGGTGCCTAAGAAAGCTGGTCATGTGCATGCGAGAGGTCACATGCATACGATGCCTAAGAAAGTGGGTCATATGCATGCAAGGTAGTGTACATATGCTGCCTAAGAAAGTTAGTCATATGTATGCTAGATCGCATTAGGACGGTGCCGATAAGTAGGTCGTTCTAATGTGATTATAACATAAAAGGATACAGTCGTAAGGTAGGATAATGGGATCTCATTTCCTCAGGAGCTTGATTCTGAATTTTTATTTTACTGAAACTACTCAAAAATTATTATATATAAGAATAGGTTTGCTTCTATTCTCCTCATTACAAGATCAATATATGGTTCTTATCGTAGTCGCTTTCATTTGCTCAAAATCTTGTTATGAGTGTTGAGAAGACTGCTACCCTACAGGCCATAACATGTAATCCTTTAGTCAACCCCTCCTCGTCAAGTCTTCAATTACGTCTTTGAGGACTTGATAGTTTGAAGTGTTATGTCCCACTTCATTATTGTAGACACAAAATTTATTCATGTTTCTATTCACATGAGGAGTCCTTAGGGGAGCAGGAGTCTTGAAATCTTCTTGACCTCTTTCCATCACAAATATCCTATCCAGAGTGTCTGATAGGATGCTATAGTGCTTGTGGTAACCTATATGCTGAGTTCGCTCACCCTTGCTCCTCTTAGCAAGCTGAAAATTGGAGTTGTCCTTTGTGTCTCCATGACTGCATCTTTTCTTATTCTGATTAGAACTACTTGCCTTAGGTTTCTTCGAGTTGAAGGCGTCCTCCCACTTGATTTGCTTGGCAGCTTGTTCATAGAAGTCACTCAGATTATTGATGAGAGACTTGTAAATGTCCTTGCACAATTCGCCATCTTTTCAAAGCCCCGTAGAGATGGCCATCAAGACACACTTGTCCAAGGGGTTATCAACATTGTTGACCTTACGCCAAAACTAGGTGATGTAGTCTTTTAGCAACTCATCTTTTTGCTGGAAGATCGTAATGAGGTGGCACACTGGAACAAGTTGTCTTTTCAACGTTTGGTATTGGCTGATGAACTTCTTTTGACATTCCTCCTAGCTGCTGATGCTACGAGTGGAAAGACTTCTAAACCATGTCCAAGGCAAGCCCCCTAGTGTAGTTAGGAAGACAAGGCATTTCACTAGGGGGTCAGTTGTCTGGAGATCCATCTATACATTAAATGTGTTCAAATGCTCAAAAGGATCAGTGTCCTCGTTATACAATGGAATCATGGGGATTTTGAGTTTGAGAGGGAGGGGATGCATTTCTACCTCTTTGGAGAATGGTGACTTCCCCTCACAATGAGGTCGATCACTTAGAACTCGAAGACATTCTTCAAACTATTTCATCCTTTGGAACAATTCATCCACCAATGGGTCTCGTGCCTCAGACTATTGGCTGGAAGATCATTGGCTCCTTTATCCTCCTGGTTGCGAGAATAGTGACCTGAGGAATGCTATAGGTTAGCTCCACCCGAACATCTAACTTGTTGGTGCAAATGGACATTCCCAAGTGCGATGACTTCAGCTTGTCTTTGAGCGCCCTGAGCTTGCGCTTGCACTAACATGGTGATTGCTTTAGTAAGTTCTCCTATCATATTTTCTAGTTTCTTCTGACATTGAAGCCAGGCTTGAGTTCCATCAATGCCATTGACAACTGCAGCAGATTGGTAGGTACCATATGAGGGCAAGCCAGCCGCAAGACCTATAATAAGGGCAGTGGAGGAGTCTGTAGTATATACGTGGCCCTCAAATTGATAAGCCAAGGCATTCAAAGTCCTGATAGTTCTTCCCCTAGCCATTGCCGTTGAAAAGATGAATAATCCAAAAAACTAATGGGCCATCCTTTGGGTACCAAGACGTTGACAATGAAATCTGGTTCTGCTAAATTCCCATCAACCTATGTAGTTCTTTTATCCACAACTGCTTTGTGGTTAAAGAGAATAAAGGCTAAGGAAGGATGGAAATGGTGGAAACGAAGAACAACAATGTGAAGCAGTATTTTTAACATGGTTCATCTCAAACTAGGCAACACCGATCCCTACATCCATGGTAATTTTTATTGATTTGAAAAGAATTTTTATAAAGTTTCAATATGGTTCTTTTTCAGCCTATTCTACAAGGATCCTCCTCTTCCTATTTATAGAGGATGAAGGGTTAAATGAAATGATTACAAGTTGTAATTCTACTACATCAAACATTAAATGTACAAGACAATATAATTTCTTGCAATCTGGCTTCTGCAGGTTACTTACTGCGGGTGGGCCCCTTTTGTCTTCTTGGGGCCATAAGATGTTGTATGCTTGTTGGGTACTTTATCTTGGTGAGCGTTTGGCTAGGAGATATGCCATACTTCATGAGTTGAGACTCTTGGCTTGGGGTCACTGTTGGCCTTCGACCAGCAAGGTTAGGTTCGCTTATGGCAGAGCGGGCTTGTTCAGGACTAACTGCTGAGAGCACGAGCTGGGACTTAGTGTCCTCATCGCCAACGAGCTGAACGTGCTTTGCTTGGACTTGTGAAAATAATTTTTACTCATAACAATATATACTTTTACTGGTGTAGATTTAAGTGAGATTGTAATATGATGATAATATCGTTCTTTTGTTCAATGAAAATCAAATGGTGGTTCTTAATCTTTTGGAAAGAGAATAAGAGTTTCTTTGTAATAAGTTTTCTTTACATTATCATCAAAAAGAAAATTTGTTCCATCCTCCTATCATCCTCATGCTCCATAGAGCAACAGGCTTTGTGAAGATTTTCAGGAAATCATAAAAAATTAAAAAAATAAAGAAAAATAAAATTTTGAATTTAAGTGCTAAAAATTACATGTAATTTTTAATAATTCCAAACACAAATAAATAGTTTTAAAGTAGAATGGTCAGAGGTCGATTATAAATGGTTTAACATAAAATTTCTAACCGAAGTTATTCTGAATTCTTCGAATTTATAAGTTATTTTGATTTGTCAATTTAAATGGCACTCAAAACAGTTAAACTACTCTGCCTTGAATGGAACCTCAATAAGCAAACTGCAAACCATTCTTCCTCTACCCAAAACAGTAACAACATCAATAATCAACCTCAATTGAAATCTAAGTGTGTAATGCACGTAGAAGAAGAGGATGAAGTGGAGAGAAATGCAAATCCACCAAGGCCTCTATTAGCAAGCCAAAAATGCTAAGATTGAGAAAATTAGAAGAGAAGCCATCAAGAGAAAGAGCATGAGACTTGAGAGTGATCTAGTTTGAGAGGGTTTGCGCATCAAAATTATGAAGTAAGAGAAGCAAGGAAGCAAAAGATTAGAAGGAAAAGGAGAGAATGAGAGCATTTGAGAGAAAGCATTTATCTAACTACTCATTTGGTTGCATGGAAATTAAAAAAAAAAGAATGGAAATGAGATAAAAAATAGAATTGGATGGAATAATTAAGCATTCTATAATTTTACGTGGCACGGACGTGGTAGAATTGTCATTCCATTACATTTTCATGTTTTATACGACAAAACAATATATTAATAAAATGGAAAAACAACTAGCACTGATAATAATATCCTTTTGATAAAAATAATAAAATATTTATTCATTTTAATTTATTAAATTTAAAAATATATTTGTATGAAATAATAAAAAATATCATATCATTTTATTATCAAAATTGTAATTAATAAAATATTTTTGTTTCATACTAAATAACTATGTATAATAAAAATAAAATTTCTTTTATTCTATTTTAAATTCTATTATAAAAACTATAATTAGTAAAACATTCTTATAATATGTATTAAAAAGTTTACTTTATTTTATTATTTATTATGAAACAGATAATTTTGAATTATATAAAAAACTATAAAGGACAAATGTATTAAAAATGTCATTCTATTAAAAGAAATAAGGAAAAAGTTATAAAATGATAATTCCATTATTTGATGGACTGAAAATTACATTATTTAATATAGTGATTAGTTTTTTTGCGTTAACTAAATAAATTTTTTAACCATTCTTTTAATTATTTTTATTTTGTTCTATTTTATCAAATGTATTCTAAAAGATGAATAAGTTTTCTATTTTCATTTTTAAATTACAAGGTGATTAAAAAAATGGGAAAAATCGGTGAGAGCAAGGATTTGGAACAAGTGGGGAGTAGGTAGCTAGCAAGTCAAGATCACTCATCCTAATAGTCACCAGGTGCAATGGAACCCAAGAAATCTTGAAAGGGGGAGAGAAGGGTGGCTCACGGTTAATAAAGGGTGACCCACCACCATAATTTAGAATGGTACAATTCTTGGACTCATTCTCATCCCCATTGGACTGAAACTTTACCATGCTAAATTAGTATCCCTAACTATGACTAATGAATATTAATGAAATATAGTTGATAACATTACCATTCATATTCCTCCGGATTATGTAGATATTAAAGTTTGTTTGGCGCAAGTAGCTGAAAAGTTAGCTGATAGCTGATAAGCTAGCTATTAGCTATTTTACTAGCTACTAGCTGTTAGCTAGCTGATTGTATTAGAAGTATTTGGTAAAATTAGCTATTGAGGTAGCTCATAAATATAAAATGACATAAAAGGATATGTTAATATCATTAGATATATGAAATATATTACTTTTATTTTTAGATTAAAGTCAAATTGATATAATTAAGATATTCAAAATAAGAATATAATTATCTAAAAATTAATTAATTGTATTTAATTATAGCACATATTTATTATTTATTTATTTACTTACTTATTTATTATTTATGTTAAATTAATGAACGTAGGTCAAATATGTAATGATATATGAGTTTTTTTTTTATCCCGTTTTAGCTTTGTGAAAAAAGAGCAAACATTGAAAATAGTATAATAATATAAAAAAATATTGATACATAAAAGGACTTGAGTTTTTTTTCCATGGATTATCTTTTCAAAAAATTTGGGATTTATATTGATTAATTGGGAGTGAGTTATTAATTAATTAAAATAAAAGGATAAATTTGAAAAAAATAATTGAAAACTCTATTTTAATAAGCAAAACGTTACTTGGAGTAGCTTCTTAAAAGAGAGTTTTTTTTCCAAAAAGCTAGTGCACCAAACACCTTTATAGAGTTTGTTTGGCGCAAGTAGCTGAAAAGCTAGCTGATAAGCCAGCTGTTAGCTATTAGTTGAAAGCTGATAAGCTAGCTGATTGTATTAGAAGTGTTTGGTAAAATTAACTATTAAGCTAGCTCATAAATATAAAATGACATAAAAGGATATGTTGATATCATTAGATATATGAAATATATTACTTTTATTTTGAGATTAAAGTCAAATTGAAATAATTAAGATATTCAAAATAAGAATATAATTATCTAACATTTAATTAATTATATTTAATTATATCACATATTTATTATTTATTTATTTACTTATTTATTATTTGTGTTAAATTAATGAGCGTAGGTCAAATATGTAATGATATATGATTTTTTTTATCTCGTTTTAACTTTGTGAAAAAAGAGCAAATAATTAAAATAGTATAATATTATAAAAAAAATATTGATACATAAAAGGACTTGATTTTTTTTTTCATGAATTATCTTTTCAAAAAATTTGGTACTTATATTGATTAATTGGGAGTGAGTTGTTAATTAATTAAAATAAAAGGGATAAATTTGGAAAAAATAATTGAAAGCTTTATTTTTATAAGCTAAACATTACTTAGAGTAGCTTCTTATAAGAGAGCTTTTTTTTTTCTAAAAAACTAGTGCATCAAACACCTCTAAAATAGGAAAAGAGAGCTGTTTGACCAAGTCAATAAGCTAAAAGCTAGCTTTTTTGGTGTGCCAAACACACACATAATGATAGCCAACTATAAGCATCCCCGAAATGGCAGCATCGATAGTAGCAACTATCACTGTCAACTTCTTCTTGCGTCCATGTTCAGCTTCTTCATCTTATTTGATTAAACAAAGAAGCTATAGTTAGTGTACATGTTTCAATGTCGAAAACAAAAAAATGTAGAAAATCGAGAAGAATAAGAAAACTATCAATTGGCCAAAAAAATGTCCTTAACTATTTCTGAAGCATCCATTCGAACATACAGATCCTAACCTCCATCGCCTCCAAACTATCTAACATCAATAAGATCACCAAACCACATAACATAACCACTACCTGCTACTCTTACATCTGAATTTGTAAGGGCCATACAAGAACAATTACTCAAGCACTTTTCTCTACATTCCTTTGTACTCATTGTTTCATCTAGCCAAGCATCAGTGGTATTAGGCACTTTTAACCTTACTAATTTGATAAATCCATCCTTGTATTTCTCTTTGCAACTCAATGTTGTAATCCGGACACAACCCCAAGAGCAATCTAATGCATTCCATTTTTGTGGTAACTTTGGTTGAAAACCCTTTAAACATTGGCAAATAGGAGATGCACTAATGGCACAATATCCATAAGCTCCACACAGGCCAAATGTATCACAGTGGACTTCTGGCAATGTATTATAAGCCTCCCACTTTTTGCTATTCCAAACATAATGATGACGAGTATAAGTGCTTTGGTTAAGCGCTAATATTGACATTATTGAGCTATTCTTCAGTGCCCAAATATAATCAGTTTCATCCTTATTGAAGACAAACCTATAATCAAAAACAGGGTTTGGCCTTAGTTCAGGTCTGCCACTAAAGGTCACGCCATTCCATGGTGCAACTCTTTGGAAAACTTGTGTTCCCTTTACCCTATAAATATCAGGATATTCATGCATCACAAAACCTTAAGAAAAGTCACCTCGAGTGGGGTCATCTGGACTCCTCCAAGCTGTGAGTCTTCTATTCAAGCCAATTCTTTTGTTGAATCCAAATTTCATCCCTGTTGTTAGCCTAGATTATTCTAAGCTACATATTTTCCTTAGTTTTAATATTGAAAAATAATTTTTATCTAACAATTTGTTTTAGTATTTTTGATTTACTTTACAGGTTCAAAAGGTTCAAAGATATTTTATTCAAGACTCAAGAAATCCAAATTTAGTTTTTAGGACTTATTTTGTTTTAATAGGATCTTTTGTAAGTAAGCTTAGATAATGTTTGATCCAAATATTTTAAATTAAACAATGAGGTAGAGAACTTGTTTCAAGAAAACAATTCTTTTTAAAATAGTTTTTTACATCATACTTCAATGTGACATCGATGTGTTTAAGAACTTTGAAAAACTCATGTTTAAATCGAAGTCACTTCGATGTGTGAAAGAAATTCTTTTTACTAAAGGTTAGGAAATATGGCTACTTCAATGCTGTAATCAATGTGAAGACTGTGTTCAACAGACTGTACATCGATTACACTTCGATGCATTAGTGAATAACTAACTGTAATCGATGCTAATTCAATTCAGAAACTAAAAATCCATTCTTCTTTTATAGATGGTTATAGCAGTTATAACAGTCTAATCTCCCTTCCTTATAAATGTTTTCACCCAAGTTCTCATTAAGATTTCATTGCGAAACTATCTAAGAAAGAGCTTGAAACGATTTTCTCTCTACTTCATCAAATTCTTTAAGATTATTGGATCAAAGATCATCTAAGCTTATCATAGTTTATTTTGAGATTTTCATCTCAAACATTAGTATTGTATTCTCAATCCTGTTTTACTTTAATTCTTTTATTTGAGATTTCCAGGTGCTAGAAATCTATCTAGGTTTAGAAGAGCTTGAGTAAATTCTTCTAGGTTAGCAAGATACCTATTAAATTCCTATGTGTTTGTTGTATAGACTGGCATTTTAGGAGCCTGTCAATCCTGATTATTTTTGTTGATAATTCAGAGGTCTTTCAGTTGAGAAAGATCAAGTGGAGTAGACTTGAATTGCGGTTTCAATTCATGTAAAACCACTTTAAAAACTGCGTCTCCAGCTTTCTTTTCTATTTTCTACTTTCTAATTGTTGTTATTGCCAACTTCTAACTTCAATTACCTTTGCCTTAATTGATTTTCAATTCTTTGTATATCTTATTAAAGAAAAATAATCTTTGATACTAGTGTATATAATTCTCCAATGAGAAAAGGGCAAGATCTATTTAATTCTGCAATTTTAATTTCTCTATACTGGGATTGATAGTTGGTATCAAAGCTTTGGCTCTTGATACATTTGTATTTGTTGAAACTATGGATTCTAACTTTTTCTTGTTACTTGAGTGCCCACCTATGCATAAACCTCCTGGTTTCAATGGGGAACATTATATCTATTGGAAATCGAAGATGAAGGATTTTATTGAGGCAACAGATGTAGATATGTGGGAACTGGTTGAAGAGGGATATGAACCTCCTAAAACATTGATCAATGGTGAAGTTAAATTAAAACCAAAATCTCTCTGGACTAAAAATGAAAGAAAGAAACGCTTATTGGCTACAAAGGTAAAGTGGATTATTTCAAAATCACTATCACCAAATGAGTATGAAAGAATCTCAAATTGTTCCATTACTAAACAAATTTGGGACACGCTTGAGATAGCACATGTTAGAACTTCATAGGTAAAGGCTTCAAAGGTGCATGTGCTTGTGTCTCAATATAAGATGTTTAAAATGAAAGAGGGTGAGTCTATTAAAGATTTAATTCAAAGATTCATTGCTATCACTAACCTCTTGAATTTGCTTGGAAGAAAATTTGAGAATGCAGATTTAGTACACAAGATTTTGAGATCATTGATAGAAGAATGGCAACCAAAGGTCACT
>JANHAO010012668.1:0-16259 GCA_026873985.1 Saraca asoca | reverse complement strand
CAACTTTGTCATTAATGAAAATAGGTATTCTTCTTATTTTTGAAAAAAATCTGAAAACAGCTATATACAAAAATAAGGAAAAACATCATTTTATTGTTCCCTAAAAACTATTTTTTAGTTACACTTTTAGAAAACAGTTTTTGAAAAACAGTTTTTGAAAACAAGTTATCAAATAGATTTTTTTGTTTTTGTAGAACAGAAAAACAAAAAAACTATTTTTTAAAACCAAAAAAATGCTTCCCAAACAGGCCCTATATTACTAACAAAACACTCTTCTAGATATAATTTTAAAATTTTATTTCAACAAAATTTTATGCAAATTGTCCCATAATATGTGAGTATACAAACGTACAAAATTTTATAGCACAAAATTAGTAACATAATTCTTATATAATTCCAATCTTATGCTTATAATCATTTGAAATTCAAATAATAATCAAACACTATCAAAAAAATTTAGAAAAATTACATATAATATTCCAACATGTAGGAAAAATAGTAAAATTTTTAGGCTAAAATAACTACTTAAATTAATTATGCAAAAAATAACTCAAATATTTTTATTTCTAGAAAAATATGAAAAAAAATCCATAAAAATTGCCTCAGAGAGTGGAAGTTAATGGTGCAATATACACCGTCATTTATTGTCACCACAGTGGTGCATGGCCTACACGCGCCTCTACTACATGTAGGCTTGCATGTCACCTATCCAAGTCATCTTCTTTGTCTGATTTGCTTGCAATTCAGGTATATTAGACCCGTTTCGAACCTAGTTTTTGCCCGATTCCAATTTGACCAATTTTGATCATTTTGCTTAAATTATTTTATGGATTTTATTTCCAATACCCATTTAAAGCTAACCCATTGATTAACTTAATTAAAAATGGTAAAATTTGCTTCAATTTGCACTGGAAATTTTGAAAAAATTGAAATGCCCTTTTCATTAAAATTTTATCCAAAAATTTGATATACTTTAATTTTCATCGAATTGAAGCATGGGTTTTCAAGATAACACAAATTTAAAGCTATCCTATAAATCAATTTGAACAAAAAATAAGAAAATTTGTTTTGATTGAGTTTTAAACATTGAAACTTGTTAACAATAAAATCCAATCAACCCAAGTTCTATTAATAGTGAAATCTGGTTTAGTGAACCTAAATCTTAGTCAACCCGAATGGTTCTTCAATACCCCAAACTGTAAGCTGATGACTTGAGTTTGAACAGAAAAGAAAGTGAAAAGGAGGAAGAACAACGCACACAGAAGCTTTTATCGTGATTCGGCTAAAGTCAATTTATCCCCTACGTCCATGGTGGCTTGTATTTCTTATGATACGGTGATTTCTCTATTTGCTTGAATAGAGTTATAGTATCAGTGTTCTCTCACTATGTAAATGCTCTCTCACTATTTTTGTAGAGAGTCTGCATGTCATTTCTCTTTTTTTTACAATGATATATCCTTCCCCTATTTATAGTAGCTAGGAGGGTTACAAGTGTAATTTGACAAATAGCAAAATGATTATTTTTGCCATTGTGAGCAATAAATGCTTGGCATTTCGTTGTCGAATTTCAGAGGCTGATGTGTCAGTTTTAGAAGCTGACTTGTCGATTGGGAGAATGTGCTTTTGGGTGCTGACTAGATCCCGATGTTCCATACATAATCCTTGAGACAGCTTGCCTGGCAATCCAAGCTCATGTTGGGTGATTTGCTAACTGTGTTGGTGGATCTAATGAGCTAGTCCAAATAGGTTTCTAGAGGATGACTGGGGTAGCATGCTTTGCTTGGCAAGATAGAGCTCGTCCTTGGCAAGTCAGAACCTATCTTGGTCTTGTCTTGTGTCCCGGGCTCGTAATTAGTAAGTTGGTGCCTCCATTGAGTGACCTCTATTGTTGGATGATTTGGGCCCTTTCTGCTTGGACTCAGCTTCTTATTGGGCTTTAGTTAGCCTATTTTGCATTGTCCAAAAAATGCCCATAATATCAGCCTACAATTCTCAATTTGTCTTATGGACTGGGAGTTGTAGTCTGCTGGTAGAATCTTTGCTCACAATTTGCAGTGTTAAGTCCTTCAACTATAGTTTGCCATATAGTCAAAGTCTTCATTCATAGCCTACTATGTTGTCATTTTAGACTTTGATCTTTCACTTCTTCTACACTAGGCCATACCTCCCAATGTTCACGTCCCATAGTTGTTGACGCGATAGTCTCGCTTTCTTCTAGACCATTCAATTTGATACAGTTGTATACCCTTGGGATTCTTCTGTGAGGTTGAACTAGTTTATATAAGGTGTGAGAAGCCTCCTTCCTTGCTTCAAAGAATAACCAAATGGGTACATTGACTGAGTCCCCCATATTTCTAGAGTTCTAGCCTTCAGCGAAATGCTCTAGGGTGTGTATGGTTTACTACATGAGATTACGAGGCATGTATGGCTTGCTGCACGCGGTTCCCCTAGGGCATTCCTCTTTGAGGACTATGGGAATTCTTCATGACCTCCTTATGGTGCTAACAAGTTTAGCTCCTCCTTTTTGCTCTTTTGTCCTTTAGCAAGTCCTCTGGCAAGCTAATCGTTTGGTCTTTTCAAACGTCCAGGAGTTGCAAGGCTAAAAGATGAGCTTTTAACTTTAGGGGAGGACGGGATGGAGAAGTTGGAACTATCTAGCTTGCTCGCTGGCCTTATGGCTTGTTGTAGTTCAGCCTTTCTGGCCATGCTCTTTTATCTTCTTGCGCGGTGGCGCCGGATGTCTCTAGGTCCTCCAGTAGCTTGATAAAGCTAAAGGATGCTTTCTTTGCTCAAGAGGGCTAGGGAAAACTTGTGCAGCCACTCTGCTTGCCCCAAATGCTATTTCTTTCACTCCAAGCACCTTAAGGATGCTCAAGTTGGATAGTTTACTGGCTCGAGTGGAAGTTGAGGAAGGGTTGGAGCAACTCAGGCTGCTCATGGATACCACGATTCGTTGGGATTAAGCTTTTCCTCAGTTTATTGTAGGCTTACTCTGATTTGTACCCTTGATCCTTCATGTAAATTTACCTCACTAGAAGAGGTTTTGTAATGAAGCTTTGCATTTTGTTTCTTGTTTTTCCCAAGCAGGCAACATTAGCGATTTAATAGGTCACAACCAGTAACATAAATTAGTCCCTGCAAATCATAACTCGGTAATCATTAGATACAACAAGTGCTTGTTAAGTCAATCATTAAAGGATATGTGCCATGTTGGATGACTAATCGGTCACATTAGCTTATCTTAATCGACAATGAATTCGAGCACTAGAGTGTCGTTGTTGGCCATGAGTCTAAGCACCAGAGTGCTTGAGCACTTTCATTGGCATGGGATTGAATGTCCAAGTAGGTTGCATAGGTACGCCTTAGCCCGTGCAAGATTTTGGTGCTCAAGGCACTTTTTGGACATAACCCACATAAGAGTTTGGTGAGTGAAGCACTTCCTGGATGCGGAGTCTTGATATTATCCACATAAGAGTTTGGTGCTGAAGGCATTTCTTGGACACAGCCCACGCAAGAGTTTACTGTATGGCTCGCACTTCTTGGATGCAAGATTTTGGTGTTATCCATGCAAAAGTTTGGTGCCAAAGGCATTTCTTGGATGTGGCCCACGCAAGAGTTTGGTGTGTGGCTAGCACTTCTTGGACGTGAGATTTTGGTGTTATCCGTGCAAGAGTTTGGTGCCGAAGGCACTTCTTGGACATAGCTCGTGCAAGAGTTTAGTGCATGGCTAGCACTTCTTGAACATGGGATTTTGGTGCTGTCCACACAAAAGTTTGGTGCCAAAGGCACTTCTTGGACATGACCCGCACAAGAGTTTGGTGTGTGGCTAGCACTTCTTGGACATGGGATTTTGGTGTTGTCCGTGTAAGAGTTTGGTGCTGAAGGCACTTCTTAGACATGGCCTGTGCAAGAGTTTGATACCTAAAGCACTTCTTGGACGCAGGGTGAGTTGGGAGTTTAGGGTCATTATTGGCGATCTATAATCTTGCGGGTTATTTGGTGGGCTCCTGCTCACTTTATCTGTGACTCTTCGATCTCTGCCACTAGCCTATCATAATTACTCTTGCCTCTTGTTATCGTGCATGCCATGCTATTGTCAGCTTGTCCCTAGCATTTACTGAACCATTAAATCATAGGTAGCTGATGGGTTCCTAGATCTAATGGTGGCACTGCATGTCATATAAGCCAAAGAGACCCTCTTTTCCCTCTCATTTGCTATTTGAAACCTGAAACTCCCAAGCTCTTCCTGTTCATTTTCTTTGCCAATTCTCACAACCATTCATTGTTGTTTGCTACCACTGGTACCACTCTGGTTTCTCAGTTGCTACTTGGGTTCTACTCATCAGAATACACCTTTGCATGTATCTTCAGGATTTCTGCTTCTACTAATCACGGTGAGTCTTTCCTTTTTTAGTTTGTGGTTTCTAGACTTCTTTGCTTTATGGTTTATGAAACTTATTTGCTTGTGGTTGAAACATTTGAATGCTGGCTGAAACTGCTTGCTTGTATATTTTCCTTTCACCAAATTTGGCTTATTTGGGTAATCTGCCATTAGATTCTAGGGTTTTAGATTATTGTTGCAAGTATTACATTCATTTTCTAGATTTTTACGGTCTGACAGTTTCATTCCTTTTATCTTCTGGAGTCCAGGTCTTAATGCTGTGACCTGAGGTGTGCGTGACTTATCGCATAGGAAATCATTAGACTTAGCCTTTTGGGTAGGGTCTGCTTGTAGTGACCTAACCATTCCTTCTTTTTCTTTTGTGTAAATAGGTGCAGGTCATGGGCATTGACATCACCAAATAGGGAATAATGACAAACCCGGCTCCTCAGTCCAGGGCGTGGAGTTGATGTGACACCTTGGTGACGCGACTTCAAGAAGGGGTGAGGTCATGGGGCACTTCATTACTCGTTTAGACCCTGTTAGGGGCTAAGAGGCTGCTGTAAGTCAGTGACCTTCCAATCACCAAGTGTTCAGCCTATATGTTTTGTCTGTCCATTTCTGTGATCTCCAAACCACAGTTCAAACATTTTGACTCCCCCATGGATGCTGCATCATAGTGCCTTCCTCAGATGACTACGCTCCTTATCCACCTCGGGGTTTTATTGTCATTAGCTTCCCGCACCTTGCTGCAGCACTTAGGTTTCCCATACACCTATATATTATTATTTTCCTAAATAAAACCAAACTCTGTCCATTTTAGCTTACCCCTAACTCCTATGTCCAGGTCACTTCCTTGGCATTAATATATTTGAGGAATAACCTCCTA
The DNA here is from genome assembly GCA_026873985.1 of Saraca asoca. Lineage (NCBI taxonomy): Eukaryota > Viridiplantae > Streptophyta > Magnoliopsida > Fabales > Fabaceae > Saraca > Saraca asoca. The sequence continues at coordinate 10,989 of JANHAO010012668.1, read as the reverse complement.
CCACCATCGGTCGAGATTCTGTGCTACTTGTATAACATTAGGAGCGTGAGCACGCTAGATCAGCTTTATTATCTCTCAGCTCAACTGACAGAGCACAAAAAGATTTTTTCATAGGGGGATGCCAAAGGGAAGTCCAACATAGGACATTGTAAAACCCATTGGTTTTATATCTCCTGTCCATCCCTTCGTTATCTTTAAAACTTTGGTTTTGTCCTCACCCCCTATGAGCAAGCTGAGGACATGCAAGTTTAATAACTTGTTCACATTTGTTTCATTAATTCTGACTTTGTCTCATTTGTAGTTGGGACTGATAAGAATCCAACTCTTGGAGTTGAGAAGCTAGGAGTTCTAGATCAATTCACTGCCTCAGATAATCTTCAAAATGACTTCCACTTTTACGAGGGCCTTCTTTGCTCCCACAAGCTCATACTAACTATAGGTATTAAGGTCAATAGGGAAATAGGAGTTTGTCAGGTTAAGGAGGTAGGTCCAATGAACTTTGACAATTACGAGGACATCATGAAACTTATCCTCAGGACACCGCCATCTGACACTGACGAGGAAGAGACCTCATTGGCTCCTGATGCCAACATAGCTCCCGTTGTTAGAAGCTAACCCTTGACTTCAGCATTAGCTCCTTCCTACCCCTTAGCCCAAAGTGGAAGCTATAGCTAAGGTTACCACCCCCTCTGGGCCCCCTACTAAAAAAAGAAAAATGGATAAAGGGAAGAAGAAGCTTGCTGCCCACAAGCGAATGACTCCAGAGGTTAAAGTCATGGAGCAAACTACTGGGCCCAGACTAAGGAGTACCTTAATGTCTTCATGGACAACATCGGTGCGATCCTGGGGCCTCGTAATAGGATCCAGGTGTTGGAGTCAAAGGACTTCACCACCGGAGGGTTTATGGGCTATGCATCTCGTCACAGCTTAGTGGTAAGTGGAATCCTTTTATCCCGATTCTTCTATTTTATTTTTATTTTTTTTCATAATCTAATTTGGCTATATGGCTCTTTAGAACTTGTTGACAATGATGAAGCTAGATAAGATGCTCCAAGCCTAAGAGGAGGAGAAGGTGAAGCTTATGGATGAGCTAGCTGTTGTCACTGCTGAAGTGCTAGAATTGAGGTAAAAAGTTAAGGATGCTGAGGCTGCCCTTTCTCGTGAAGTGGCAAATCTTGAGGCCATTGCACTGGACCTTGGCATTATAACTAACAATCTAACCAAGGCAAGGATTAACCTGGACCTACTCACAAACGTGCTAAACGGGCAGTACAGCGAGCTGAGATTACGGAACAGTGAGTTAGGTTGGCAGAGCAACGAGCAAGGGCAGTGGAGCAATGGGTTGAGGACACTTTGAAGGAGCTAGAGATGGCCAAGAAGGAAGCTGCTCTTGAAAAGGAGGAGATTGCCAAAGTCAAGGTAGAGACTACTTCACTAGTTGCGAAAGCAATAGAGAAGGCAGAGTTTAAAGCTGGCACCTTTTTGCTCTACACCTTGTGGGATTAGCATCCAGAGTTGGACTTCTCCTTCTTCAACAAAGAGGTCTTAAGGCCGTGGAGTGCTTCAAGAGGAGAGCTACTAAAGCTAAGTCTTCTAGAAAGGGTGCAAGGTCTACGGTTGAAGTTTCTTTTGCTGAAGGTGATTCTCAAGGAGAGAACAGCTCACAGATCATGGAAGTTGTTAGTGACCAAGTAGCAGATGTCCCTAGAGTTCTTGTTGCTGACCCTTCACCTCAAGAAGGCCTAGTTCCTGAAGCTCCAGTTTTTTAGGCCATAACTTTTTGTAACTTTGTATTTTTTGAACTTTGAAATGAATCTTCAAACTTTGTATGAATGAACTTTGTTGAAGTAATACCGAATGAATTCTCATTTACTCTTCTTGGCCTCCCTGCTCGAGTATATGAGGCTCGATAAACTTTTGTAAGGATGAGTACCCAGTAGACTGCTTCAATTAATACTCCTCATAGAACACGTCACTTGCTTTTTATGCAAGACTTTATTGAGACTTTTGTTCAGAAACAAATACAAATATAAGATTCAACGAATTACATGAATGTTTACACTTATTTCTAAATAATTTTTACAAATATTAGGGGGCTTTATTGATAGTAATGGCGAAGATGTTCAGTATTCCAAGCTCAAAGGAACTCTGTCCTATCTATGTCTGCTAGATGATAAGCTACATGGCCAATAACTTTCTTAATGAGGTATGGGCCCTTCTAGGTCAGCCCTAGGGTCCCCTCGTTGGCCTTATAAGCATCAGGAAGGATAAGTCATAGAACAAGGTTGCCAGGTTTGTAGCTATAAGCTTGAACCTTGCGATTGTAATATCCTGTAACCCGTTGTTGGTAGGTCACAACCCTGAGGCGAGCTCTTTCATGTATCTCTTTTATGAGATCTAGATTCACAATGAGCAGTTGGTTATTATCCTTCGAATTAAAGGTAATCCTATATTGTGATGCCACTTCAAGTTTTGTTGGGATCATTGCTTCTCATCTATATACCATCTAGAAAGGGGTCTCTCTTATGGCATAGCAAGGTGTGGTTCTGTAGGCCTAGAGCACCTTCGGTAGCTCGTCTACCCATGCCTCCTTCTTAGCCTCTAATCTTTTCTCCAAGATTTGTATAATAATCTTGTTAATAGCTTCAACTTACCCATTGGCCTACAGATGGTCTACGGCCAAGATACTCTTCGTAATCTTGAGATTATCGCAAAACTTGAGAAACTGCTTGCTATTGAACTGAACCCCATTGTCAGTTATAATCTATTGAGGGACTCCAAATCTACAAATGATATTGTTCCATACGAATTTTTCTATCTTTATAGAATAGATCTTCATGAGCTCCTTCGCCTCTGCCCATTAGATAAAGTAATCCACAACCACTATCACATGCTTGCAATTTTTGTGAGCTGTAGGAAACGGTCCTATTAGGTCTATGCCCTAGATCGCGAAAAGCCACGAACTAACTTTCTCTTACAAGTAGGCTGGTGGGGCTCACAGGATCTTCATGAATTTTTGACATTTATCGCACCTCTTGATGAATTCAATCACGTCCTGTTTCATCATGGGCCAATAAAATCCTTGTCGAAGAGCCTTTTGAGCTAAAGAAAGCCCTCTAGCGTGGTTTTCACAATGGCTAGTATCGATTTCTTCCAGGATTGTATCGCAATCAAGGCCATCAATGTATCTTAAAAGTGGGGTTTAGAACCCTCTCTTGTACAACACATCATCATAGATGTAATATCTGGCCGTTTGAGCTCACAATCTTTAGGCCTCAAGCTTATCCTCTGGCAGCTTGCCACTTTGTAGATAGTCTAGGATGAGGTTCATCCAGGAATCCATCATCCTGGCAATTGTCATCAAAGCATCTTTCTATTCTATGCTCAGGGATAAGAGGAATTCTACTAGGATCACCCCAGGAAGTCAACATCCTTGGTCATGGCTAGGCAAGACAAGGTATCAATGTGTGCATTTTAGGCTCATAGTATTTGGTTGACCTCATAATGCTGAAACATCCTTAGCAATTCCTGGACTTTTTGCAAGTAGGTAGTCATCTTTGATCCTTGAGTTTGGTACTTTTTTTGCACATGGCAAATAACAAGTTGAAAATCACTAAATATCTTCAACCTTTCAGCTCGTACCTCTTTGGCTAATCAAAGTCTAGCTAACAAAGCTTCATACTCAGCTCCATCGTTCATGGCCTGAAAGTCAAACCTTAGCATGTAGAGGATTTTATGCTTTTCTAGACTGATGAGGAGCACCCGTACCCTGGCCTTTTATTCACTTGACAACCCATCAATGTATAGTTCCTAAGTTAGAGCTTCTGATGTCTCCACTTCCTCCTACATAGGTCTAGTAAATTCTACTATGAAGTCTACTAGAACTTGCCCTTTGATCATCGATCTAGGATTATATTTAATTTCAAACTAAGCTAGCTCGATTGCCTATTTGAGGAGATGTCCTGGGATATCTGTCTTTTGTAGGACTTGTCTAAGTGGGAACTGTGTCAGCACTTTTATGCTGTGTGCTTGGCAATAGGGTCACAGCTTTCTCGAGGCAACTACCAAGTAATAGGCAAGTTTCTCCATAGGTGAATACCTTGTCTCCATGTGCAGTAATCTTTTAGTCAAGTAGTAAATGGGAAATTGAGCTCCATCTTCATCTGGCATTACAACCGCACTGAGAGCGTATTGGGATAGTCCTAAATAGACAATTAGCTTCTTGCCCTCTTTTGGTTTCGATAGAAAAGGAGCTTGCCTAAGATATTGTTTGAGCTGTTAGAAGGCAATTTCACACTACTGCATCCATTCGAACCTATTTGCCTTCTTTAAGACGTCGAAGAAAGGCACACATTTATCTGTTGTTTTAAAGATAAACCTGCTTAACGCCACAACTTGGCCGTTCAAACTCTGGACATCTTTAGGCCCATTGGGGGATCTCATGTCAATGAGAGCTTTGATCTTTTCTAGATTTGCCTCAATCCCCTTGCTGCTCACCATGAAGCTAAGAAACTTTCTAGAAGAGACCCCAAACGTGTATTTGTGCCAGTTTAGCTTCATTCAGTACTTCCTCAAGATTTGAAACATTGCCCTCAGATCACAGACATGGTTGGTGACTTGCTCAGACTTCATCAACATATCATCCATGTACACCTTTGTCATTTTCTTGATTTGATCTTTGAACATCATGTTTACCAACCTTTGATAAGTTGCCCCATATTCTTTAGCTCGAAGGGCATCACTTTGTAATAGTACATTCCGTGGTTGATGATGAATAAGGTGTGCTCTTTATCCTATAGGGCCATGGAAATTTGGTTATATCTCGAGTAAGTATCCATGAAGCTTAGGAGTTTATGTCCTATCGTTGCATCCACAAGTTGATTAATCCTTGGCAAGGGGAAGCTGTCATTTGGGCAGGCCTTATTTAGATTAGTGAAGCCAATCCAAGTTCTTCACTTCCCATTTTTCTTTTTTATAAGAATAAGATTGGCTACCCAAGTGGGCTAGTGTGCTTCCTGGGTAAACTTATTCAGTAAGAGCTTATCCACCTCCTTCTTTAATGTCTCATATCGTTCGATGATCATCGGCCTTCGCTTTTGACAAACTGGCTTATGGCGAGGATCAATGTTTAATCTATGCGACATGACCTTCAGGTCAATCCTAACCATGTCTTCGTGGTTCCAAGCGAACACATCAAGATTTACTTTGAGAAATTCTGTTAGCCCTATCTTCGTACCTGGAAAAAGATTCTTTCGCAATTTAAGGCATCTTTCAGAGTCTGCCTCACTGACTTGAACCTTCTCGAGTACTTCCATTGGATCCATCATCTTTTCAACATCTATTTCATAAAGGTCTAAGTCGTAGCTCATGCTAGTTGAGCTTATGGGTTGCGGCTCTCCCCCAGAGACCACATCAATCTTTCTTCCCCTTTCCCCCATCTCAACTATGTCTTTATAACATCGTCAGGCCACTTCTTGCTCTCCTTGTACACATCCAACTCCGTTCAGGGGTTAAGAACTTGATGGTGAGTGTTTTGGGTGATATGACCATGTCTAGGTCATTCATCACTAGTCACCCCAACACCACATTATAAGCTGATGGAGAGTTAATAATCAAGAAGTCAGCTAAGGTGGTGGCTTGATAGCTTAAATCTCTAAGGGTTATAAGGAGCTTGATTTGTCTTGCTAGGACTATTGCATCTCCCATGAAGCCAAAAAGAGGTTCTGCAGAAGGCTTGAGCTGGTTGGGTTTTATGTCCATCTGGTCAAGGCACTACCAGTACATCACATTTATCAAGTTGCCGTGTCCACCATAATTCTTCGTACCTCAGCATTGTTGATTCTGGCTCGAATGACCACAACGTCGTTATGCAGAGAATGCATTCCTTGAGCATCTTTGCTACTAAAAGTGATGCAACTAGAGCTCGTTCTAGCTTTCTTTGCTGGTTCCCCAGCTTTATCACACCTTGCAAGCAAGATATGTTTTTCCTCTTGCACATATCGCTCGTAGGACCTCCTTGAAGTTCCAGCAATATGGGGTTTACTGTGAATGGTGAATATGGTTCTCACTGAGGGTGTCCCCTCATGTTTGGGAGTCTGTTGGTGTTAATGCTGATTTGGTTGGTGAGGTCATAGAGGTCACTGTCCCAAGGGCCATACCACATAATCCCTCAAGCGACCTCTCCTAATGAAGTCCTCGATAGCATCTTTGAGTGGCCAACAATCTAACGTATTATGCCCGACTTCGTTGTGACAGGCACAAAATCTATTCTTGTTTCTTTGCTCAAGGGAAACTTTTAAGGGCTTGGGCCTCTTGAAGTCCTTGTTGTCCCTCTCTGTTGTGAAAATTCTTTCAGGGGTGTCGGATAAAATGCCATAGCTATTGTAATGACCTTTGTGTAGTGGCTATTCACTTGTGGCCTTATTCACGACCTGGCCATCAAAATCCTCTTTTTGACCACCTCTATTGCTCCTACCATATTCTTCTTCTTACCCTAACTGGAGCCACCTGCCTCATTTTTTTATTAGGTTTCTTCATGCCAAAAGTCTCCTCCCACCTTATTTCATTGGTAGCTTGGTCATAAAACTTGCCCTAGTCTTTCACTGGAGACTTGTATATTCTCTCATAGAGTTTGCTGTCCTTACAGAACCTAACTAAAATGGCTGTAAGGATGCTCTCATCTGAAGGATTCTCGACATTGCAGACCTCGTGTCTAAATCGAGCAATGTAATCCTTCAGTGATTCATCTCTTTGCTGAAAAATCATCGCAAGGTGGTAGGATAATGCAAGCTACCTCTTCAATGCCTTGTAGTAGTTAAGGAATTTTGTTTGGCATTCATCCCAGTTATGAATGTTATGGGTAGGAAGACTTCTAAGCCACGTTCTGGGTATTTCCCCAAGTGTCATAGGGAAGACATGACATTTGACTAACGGGTTTATAGTTTGGAGGTCCATTTGGATATTAAATGCATTCAAATGGTTGTAAGGGTCAGTATCCCTATTGTATGGCGGGATATTTGGGACTTTGAATCTTCGAGGAAGGGGCTCGGTTTCGATCTCCTAGGTGAATGGTGTCCTTTCCTCATAACTACCTTGGCTGTTCTGAGCCCTGGGTCTTTTTTCTAGTTACTTCACCTTCTAGAGCAGCTCATCGATCACTAGCTCCTGAGTTTTGGACCATCGGTTGGTGGTACAATGGCTTCTATTTTCCTCTTGATCATAAGAGTGGCAATCTGAGGTTTTGTGCTCTCTACTGTGCCCTCGACCCAACGAATGGCGATCTGATTTGCACCCTCAATCGATCCCGCCCAAGCTTCTTTCTCATTATGAGCTCTAAGGTCGCTGATCATCTTCTTAATCATCTTCACGGACTCGATGAACTTCTGATCTTAGCTAGGAGTTGGACGAGTGGATAGAGCCAGCTTGTCGATGCTCTTTTTTAACAACTTTCTCTGGTTAGTCCCCGGGCAACTGGGGTCCCCCTCTGGGTGTAGTGACCTCGACCTGCCCTTGTGTGCCCTAGGCTTGTGCCTAAGCTAATGCCCTCACCATATCGGCCAACTCTCTCATAATGTTTTCAAGTGTTTCTTGATGTTGAAACCATACTTGAGCTTATTGGTGTCAAAGGCAACAAATTGATAGGGAGTGAAAGGTGCCATGTCAATGGCAGCAGTTGTTGTTTGGGTGGCAGTGGCACCTGTCGCGGGGAAGACTGAGTCTCTAACTGGTAACATTTTTTTTTTGTTATTGTATGTGACCATTAAGTTGGCCAGTGACAGCACCAGAGCTTTTGGTGATTTTTCTTCTTGCCATTGCAACTAGACAGCAGACCTAAGGAAGAAAGAACATAGTTGGGGGCTTTTCTTCTAGCGCCAAAATGTTGATAGTGAAATCTGGTTTAATGAACCCAAATCTTAGTCAACCTAAATAGTTCTTCAACACCCCAAATTGCAAGCTGATGACTTGAGTTTGAACAAAAAAGAAAGTGAGAAGGAGGAAGAACAATGCAAACAGAAGCTTTTATCATGGTTAAGCTAATGCTGGTTTGGCCTCTACATCCACGGTGGTTTATATTTCTTGTGATATGGTGATTTCTCTGTTTGGTTAAAGAAAGTTACAGTATCAGTACTCTCTCACTATGTAAGTATTCTCTCATTGTTTCTATAGAGTGTCTACATGCCATTTCTCTCTTTTTTACTATGATATATCCCTCTTCTATTTATAGAAGTTGGGGGGGTTACAAGTGTAATTTAACAAATAGCAAAATGATTATTTTTGCCATTGTGAGCAATAAATGCTTGACGGGTAATAAATGCTTAGCATTTCATTATCGAATTTTAGAGGCTGATGTGTTAGTTTTGGAAGCTGACTTGTCAGTTGGGAGAATGTGCCTTTAGGTGCTGACTAGACCCCCACGTTCTGTACATAATCCTTGAGATAGCTTGCTGGCAATCCAAGCTTGTGTTGGGTGATTTGCTGGCTGTGTTGGTGGATCTAACGAGCTAGTCCAAACAGGTTTCCTGGAGGATAACTCCTGCAGCATGCTTTGCTTGGTGCGATAGAGCTCGTCCTCAGCAAGCTGGAACCTGTCTTGGTCTTGTCTTATGTCCTGGGTTCGCAGCTAATGAGCTGGTGCCTCCGTTGAATGACCTTCATTATCGGGTGATTTAGGCCATTTTTGGCTAGACTCAGCTTCTTATTAAGCTTCAGCTAGCTCATTTTGCATTGTCCAGAAAATATCCATAGCAAGTTCTGAACCCTAAGATGCAAAATGGATGTAAAAAAAGAGAGAGAGAGAGAGAGAGAGAGAGGAAGAATAGGGAGATATTAAAAGTTTTTAACCTGGTTCAGCTAAAGTCATTTTGATCCCTACGTCCACAGCTTTTATTGCTCTTTTCTGAGTATATTGTATCTGATAATCGTATATGTCATGTACAATGATTTTATCCCTTTTTATAATGGTTAGGGGTTACAATTTGAATGTAAATTTATAACAAATAAGTATCATGACTTGATTAGAATCACATAGTTAATTAGGATAGACGGTTATAACAAACTCTTGCTAGAACAAGAGACTAGATGTACTTTCCTGATAGTTGAAGACACTTATTGTGAGCTGTGAGCTAGGCCTTGTTCTCTTGACCTAAGGTTGCTACTTTGACCCGTGTTGGCCAGTGACCTAAGCTCGTGTTTAGTGACTTAGTGTCTTGGTTTGGTGGTCTTAATCCAAATGAACTAGGCCTTTGTTAGTTGAGTCTATCCATTGAGCTTTTACCAATTTGTTTATGCAGTACCGAAAATTACCCATAACAAAACTGAAGCTAACATGTTACATGAAAATTTTTAATTAAAAGCTCCATACACTTGAGTTTTGTTGAAATTGAATTAGGGCTTTTGTTAAGCATAAAGATTTAAAACAAAACTATAAATTAATTTAGGAAAAACAATACAAAGTGTACTCAATTCAAAAAAAACTCTTTCAAGAAAAAGCTTAAAAAACAGATTTCATAGTTTTGTTTTAATCACAACAAAATACACACAAATTCTCAGAATCATTCATACATAATATATCAAAACAATCAAAAAAATATTTGTACAAAATTCATAATATATCTTATCACAAAATTATAGATTCTTCAAAAGATTAAATACATAAAATTGTCAAATAAATTTGCACAAATTTGAGCTTTACAACATAAAAGAAAAACTAGCTCTGATACCAATTGTTAAAATTGGATAAAGAAATTTAGCCAATAATTGGATTTTTTATTCATGTGCATCTAAACTTGTACAAAGTAAACAATTAACAAATATATGCATACCTAGTATTGACTGCAAAATTATGAACACGAATTTTCCAAGTTAGGTGCACTTCTCACATGTCCTAACAAAAAAAAAAAAAGAGAGAGAATAAATTGTTTGTATTTTCAATAGGGCCAGTTACAATTTTTTCTAGGATATAAATAGGGATCTACCTTACTGTAATCCTATTAGGCTAATTGACTTATCATTGTTGGTTCAGTTATAAGGCTCATGTCATTAAAATCCATTATTAGTGTAGGTCAAGGTTTTTGAATCGTGAATCGTATCGCGAATTGATTAGTTAATTTTTTGACTTGTGAATCAAAGAGAACCGTAAATCGGTAAGATTCATAAAGCAATATGAAAAAAATCATATTTTATGCTATATATAATAAAATATAAACACATATGACAAAAAAATCATAATTTATGCTAAGAAATATAATACTTCTTTAATATATGATAAACTCAAAATTATAAATATAGAGTTTCAAAAGAGTTAAGTCATATAGATTCAAAATAAACTTAATATATCATAATTCATACACAAGTAACATAATAATAAAGCACTCAAGCATTCAAACTTCTTCATCTCCCCCTTATTCATTTTCATTATCATCCATGTCTTCATCATAAATATCAACATCTTTAATGTTGTCTTCTTCTTCTTCTTCTTCTTCTTCTTCTTCATCAATATCTAGTCTCATACTCTCTGCTTCATTTTCCTCTTCTTCCTCTTCAATATCACAAGCATCCCCTTCATCCTCTTCAACTTGAACAATAGATTTTCTCTTAACTTTTTTATTTGTAATAGCATTCAAGTTCCTTGGTTCTATAATAAAAATAAGGTTTTTCATTAGTTTATTCATTCTCATATACTAATTCTAATTAAAAGAAGTAGCTAGACAAAATGCTACCTCTTCTTTTTCTATTACTAAAAGCTCCTTCCTCAAGATTGAAGGATTCATGAACATCCATCCATGAATTATCTTTCAATAAGCAAGGATTCTCTTTTTTGACAATCCATTCATCATCCGATTCCATATCTAATAAGCAAATAGGATCATAAGTGTCTCCCCTTTCCTCGCTTATCTTTTATTTCATTTTGTTAACCTTAAAGAGTTTTTAACCCCAAAAGAGCTTTACATCATTACCTAATTAGTTTTGGATGTTGAAAAACAACTGAAA
>JANHAO010012667.1:0-16301 GCA_026873985.1 Saraca asoca | reverse complement strand
TGAGCTGGACTAAAGGTTAGTAAGCTCTTCCTTTTACTCTAGATTTGATCTAGGTTGTTTTGAGACCTTACACCAATGGATCCTTAGGAGGTTTGTTCAGCCAAGAGGAGAATTTTTTTTTTGAAATCTTTGGCCTCCTCTCCCTTGTCTTGGCCAAGCAAACCTTAGAGTAACTTATGTGTTAAGTAGGAATTTTTGATGTAAATTATAAGGAACTAGCGTTGTGAGTGGCATTTCGTGCTTTCCATAAGTTAGGGGATAGATTTGCTCAAAATAATTTTTGATGGCCAAAAATAAAACTTGTGTGAAAGTTAAAGAATGAAAATGCATTTTGGAAAAAAAAAAGAATTTGGATCTTCTCTGTTTCCTTTTGTCATTTTTCTATCATATTTGGAGAGAGAAATAGACATTTAATTTTTATGTACAATGAGACCCACAATCCATATTTATGTACAATGGAATCCATAAAAAGCTATCACATCCCAATTCCAGGGATTATAATTGGCATGATTCATTGATAGGTGACCTACGTCATGACTCATATGCAATAAAAACCTTTTAATAAAACTTAAATGAAATTCAATAATAATATGCACGTTCTAATTCAAAACCATACTGAAAGATCATATACAAAGGGAAACATTAGTAAGATATATTAAAGAAAATATTTTCTAAAATCATGACTCATAAATGACAGGGACTGTTAACTTTCTACTTTGATAAACCTATATGTTGAAATGTGATTCCTACTTTTAGTAAATAGGAGTGAGTCTTGCTTGATTAGGATCCTTGTAATGCAAAGTGTCAGAAAAATATTAAAAATAAAAGAGTGAAAATAGTCATGATATTCAATGAAGTGAGGGATTCTACCTTTGTAGGTTAAAAAATCTTTTTGGTTATAAGACTTATATAACATCTATATGTAAGTATAGATATAACACACACACACACACACACACACACACACACACACACATATATATATATATATATATTCATGAACATGCATCATTCTTTTCATAATCTTTACTTTTTTTGACTTATGAATTGAGTGAACATGCACTTCTTATCGACATAACATACTCATAAAAAATGTCAAGCAAAGGCTTTAATCTGTCATCCCTACAAGAAAAATACGTAAATTATATTGGCACGTTGGATTATTAGTAAGAGTGATATCGACTGATAATTAATAATAGATAACTATCAATCGATGGTTATCAACTGATAATTGATCTGTCCATCATGCTAGTACTGACATTTTTGTAAATTTGTACCTTTTTGCACTAGATCACAAGTCTTTTGTTGCTCTGTGTGATATAATTTATGAATATATATTTTTTTAGTGCATATAGATCTCCAATGTCCACTTATTTGTGCCAATTAATAATCACAATTATCCTTGAATTTTTCCCGAGTCTATCTATGCTTATCTTATCCTTTCCTACCTTGTTGACCTTCTTTTAACTTATTTCTTATCTTAGATTTTATCAAGTAATTAATTAAATAATTATGAAAATATTCAAATTATTAAATTTGACTTTTGGCTATATTCTAAGCCTTCCCAATCCATACATACATAAATACATTAAGCACATAAAATAAACATCCCTAATAATTATAATTATTAGGCCTAAAACATTTATCTAATTCTTCTTTTAATTATCTTAACAAACAAAATCATTTTTGGGGCTAATTTCAAAAATAATTTTAATAAATAAAATAAAACTAAAAAAATATAAAATCACGCTCACCTTGGTAAGTGATAAATCTCCTAAATTTAATCTTAAAATCCTTATTTTAGTTTTGACTTGAGTCTTAGATTATTGGGGAAACTATAACAATTAATTTGAAAATAAAAAACTAAGAAAGAAAAAGAATTTAAGAAAAGAATTTTATCTTTTTAAGCTAAAACTCTTACCTTAGGTTCATACCCTTATAAAGTGCAAGTAAAAACCCCTTTTAGTTAAGCAGAGCTCTTTGGAATCAATTTAATTGCAAATGAGGATTATGAAAAATATTACAAAGACTACTCTTTATATATACTTATTGATGTGGTCAATTGATTTGTCCATACACGATCAATCATACCAACTAGTCGATCGATTGCCCCTTGAGTCCTAGTTAAATAGTTGGCTTGGGTCCCAAGACCATGTTTTATCCAAATCTCTTCTTCAATTCATCCAATAGATCCATTTCAACCTAAGTTTTGACTTTTAAAATTTATTCTAACTTTATTTGGTACTAGTCTAGCTTATCCTAATCTATTCACGAGATGTTACTAAAATCTTATATATAACTTTTTTCAAACATATCAGAAAAAAAAAAAAGTAAAAGGTTGCAAAGAAGAAGAAAAACTAAATTCTTATTTTTGTCTCTTGTTTTTTTTTAGTTGCATTTATTTAATCTCTTAAAAAATTATGGTATTGATTTAATATTTGAATTATTTAATTACATAAAATTAAGTTCATTCGTTTATTTTGTTATTTTTTAATAAAAATTACAAATATAATAAGATTCCGAGGTAGGTATATGTCATGAGTCTCCGCCACTCATTTATTACATTAACAAATAACAATTTTCTTGATAATTTTAATGATAAACTAACAAAGACACTTGATTGCAAATGGTTAGAAAATTAAATTCATACAAAATTTTTGCAAATTATTAGAAAATTAAATTCATACAATTTTTTTTATGAGATTTAGTTTCGCGTAATTGAATAATTAAAGAAATATACAATACTAAAATTCTTTAGAGAATTAAGTTAATGACGAACTAAAATTTGTATTTATTAAAAAAATCTACACATATTGTGTGTTTTATAAATCCCACTAATTAGTAATCTCTTACATTTTAAATGGAATATGTATAAATCCGTTATCCTCTCTTTCCACGGGGAATGGCGCTCACTGCTTCGCATGCTCATAGTGCATTCCTGAAGCTCTCATCTTCCTTCCATGGCGAAGCCTTACCATCTCCATCAAATTCTACACTTTTCATGGGAGCGCCGTTTACCTTCTCGCGCTCTACGCTCCCTGGTTTGTCATTTCCCTGTCTCTCTGCTGCATTCTTTTTCTTTTTGCCTTTCCTCAGCAGAAAAGCAGTGGAAAAGGCTTTGGTTGAATTTTCAATTTTTGAGTGCACGTTTTGATTGAGAACTATAAATGAAGAATATGAAGTCGGTGTTTATGAAATTCTGGCTTATCATGCTTCCCATCTTCCAGTGTAGTACCATTGAACTTGATTCTCTATAAAGGAAAATTCTTTTCCTGTGGGTTTTTTTGCTTACAGGAAAGCAGTCAATCTATAGGACGAAACGTGTGGTTTTATCTAAGAGGCTTTCAGGATTGCAGGAGGCCATGAGAATAAAAAGGTACACAGCTGTAATGGACTTATTCTTTGTCTGCAGTGGAATGAACTTGCAGTTCGATATCAGAAAATTGTTAATGATATCAGAAATTGGAGTATATGGGAAGGTTGTAAATGTTTCTATAGTTGTATACTTGCTTTCTGTCATCTATGTTCGACTGTCAACTTCATTCAGCCTTCTTAATATTTTTGGGTTCAGATAGTTGACGCCCACTAGAGATGTGTTTTATTGAATGACAATAATATTTGAGAATGTCGACTGATAATCTGGTTGGTACATTTCTGATGAAAGAAGAGCATGTATGCAATGATATTGTATTTAAGTAAATAAGTACTAAAACAATAAAATCAGCTAAATTAACATTTAAGATATGATTTGATAATGTCATATATGTGTTCTGTTGCCTCTTTTGTGGCTTCATTGATCATTTGACACAGTTTAAATGTTCAATTGAAATGTAAAAGTGAGCTTCCATTCTATTAGGAGATATGCTCCACAGGATTTGACAAAAAGAATATCAATATGTGCTGCAACTCTATTTTTTTTGTAATATTTGTTTGTATACCAATAAAGTAGTGCAATATACATATATAAAGGTGAGGAAGGAGTTATAAAAGAATACCAGTACGTATTGCATTTGTTTTTATGAATTTGTAATATTAGATCTTGAAACACAGAGTATTCAAGATTTTAACGATCAATGTTTGCAAAATAACAACTCGGATCACTTGTTTGTCATTGTTTAAGGACAGGGTTAAAGATTTGTTTACTTATTTTCAAAGAATGGATGCATTAATTTTCACATACCTTCTTACCTTATTTTTTGGTAATATGAAGAGAACGCAATCTTCAAGCTCAAGGTGTGACAAAGGGTATAAGAAGGCCACCATTGAGGCGTGGAAAAGTTTCTCCACGTCTCCCTGTGCCTGACCACATTCCAAAGCCTCCTTATCTAGGTTCAAATATATTGCCAGAAATAGCAAGTGAATATCAAATTCATGATTCTGAAGGCATTGCTTGCATGAGGGCTGCAGGTGAGCTAGCTGCTCGTGTTCTTAACTATGCAGGAACATTGGTTGGGGTAAGATTTCATCCTTATAGGCTTCAGCCAGTGTTGTGTGCCATGATCTTAGAGTCTGTCTGTGTCAAAGATTTCTAGAACCACTAGTTTTTGTTTTTGGTAGCAGAAATTTTCTTCCATACGTATTTTACCTCCTAATTGTCAAAATTCAACTAGAAGTTCGAATCTTGCATGACTCTGTTTGGTTTCTGTTTAAGCTTCAAGGCTTCAAGCAATATTGATGATTGGTTGTATCTTATTTACTATTAATCTCTGTTTTCTGCCTCATATTTCCATCGGTTACCTCACTGTGCATGTCATTCTGTATTTGGCTTACTCTTGGTTTGTTGCCAGCCTTCTGTAACAACAAATGAAATTGATGAAGCTGTGCACCAAATGATAATTGATGCCGGTGCTTATCCCTCACCTCTTGGCTATGGTGGATTTCCTAAAAGTGTGTGCACATCAGTTAATGAGTGCATGTGCCATGGAATACCAGATTCTCGGCAATTACAGGTTTTACAAGCCTAAATTGCCTTTTGCTTTGTTCCTAGTATGCATATTATTCCTAACTCCTAGAAATGATCTCTTTTGCAGAATGGTGACATTATTAATATCGATGTGACAGTCTACCTTAATGTATGTTGCATAATTCTAAATGAATTTATAATTACACTTAGACAAAGTGCTTGTTTCCTTTGATGATTTTTCTTCCACTAATTGCAACTTCTAACATGAATTTATTTGTCTAGTTGATTCCTGTATATGTAATAATTCATAGAACTTTCATGAACCGAGTGACACCACCTCATTTTTTTTAAATGGGATTGTGGAACTCTATTATATGATGCTTTATCTGGTACTTACTTATTCAAGCATATTAGTTGCGGCTGACCCATAGGTGAAGTCCTAAATATTAAAAAATGCAGCTCATTGATGTGTCACTCTATGGTTGTTGCTGTTAGTCCAAGCTCCAACTAATCTTATGTCATTTTACATGCTGTGTTAGGGATATCATGGGGACACATCTAAGACATATTTTTGTGGTGATGTCAGCGATGCAATGAAAAAACTTGTTAAGGTAAATATTTGATTTTCTGCTGACAAATTTGAGGAAAAAAAAATTCATATAGTTTTCATTTTTTATTGTGCAGTTGTGGTTTGTATTATGTTGAGAGCAATCCTTGATAATGTATTTTGCATTTTCAAGGTTACACAACACAATTGTTTATTCTTTACTGACTGAAACCTCTGATGCAAATCTAAATTGCATTGACTGCCTTATTTAATCTTATGTTGGCAGGTAACAGAAGAGTGCTTGGAAATGGGAATAGCAGTTTGCAAGGATGGTGCTAGTTTTAACATGATTGGAAATACAATTAGGTATATTTATATGACTCTGATGAAAAGAAACCTCTGTGTTTACAGATCGTATGTGCTACCATTTATCATGCCTTTTTACCTCCTTTAATGAGGCAAACTCATTAGGTCTTGCCAGTGGAATGAACTTACTAATTGTCTGCTAAGTTTACACGTCACTTGCTTGAGACTTACAATTATCTGCATAAGAATATTAGCACAACATCACTCATAAATGATACTGGTGTTTTTGTACTTACTGTAAAATTTGTGGTTAGCATTATCTGTCTACATCTTAGATGAACTGGATAGAATTATTATTCATTTTCATTGATGATGTAATCTGCAATGTTATGGCTTCGTCCATAGATTATTATTTATGCCTATTCTTTACCTTATTTTTTCAGTGAGCATGCTGAAAAGAATGGCTATGGTGTGGTTGAACGTTTTGTTGGACATGGTGTGGGACAAATTTTTCATTCTGAGCCGCTTATTTTACATCACCGTAAGTTACCTATCAACAGTAGCATACGTTCCAGGTTGCTTTTGTCAACTTAACAATGACAAACAAAACCTTGAAATTGTGTACTAATGCCTCAACCTGTTTATGATTAAATGCTGATGGAGACTAGTTGACTTTAGCTATCATGATAAGGTGCGTTTTGATAACGCCAAATTTAATATTCAAGTTGAAAAATCTTAACCTTTTTTTATATTGACAGAACTAGATCATTAATTTGAAAATTTCCTGGTGATTGATAAAGTTGGGCAACTGGTAATAAGCAGTTGGTTGTTCTGATTAGTGGACCTATCTTTCTTTTTTAAATAAATGCTGGAATCTACAATACTTCCCAAAACACCCTTCCATGTGCCCCCTCCCTCTGGTTGAGTTGGAAGAGTAGTTGTGCAGTTTTTCTTGTAATGAAATCGACTTTTATATGATTGCTGGACAGGAAATGACAAGCCTGGTTGCATGGTTGAAGGTCAAACCTTTACAATTGGTAAGCCCATTCTTATTTTGTATCTGTAATCTAAGGTGATTATTGCTACCTCTATTATGCTATACTGCTTTCATATTATTTTATGGTGTGTCTGATAACTTGTTGCAGCTGTAATTTTGATTATCCTGTTATATGGTATTTAAGCTTTGAATCTTTTGATACATATTAGATACCTGCCCACTTTTCCTTTTCTCAGAGCACCTATAACATTTAGAGTTTGTAAGGGCCAGCCAACAAATTATGTGGAGAAATAAGAAAAAGAAAAAGAGATAAATATAACTCACTGTAGAAATGAAAACATAGTGGCCTCACGACTTCCATCTTAAAGTTTCATCTTGCAACCTTGAACTAAGTTCTGAAGATCACATTTCCATGGGATAGATGATTTTTCTTGGCAGTTCTCCTTTGAGTGAAGCTTTTCAATTGTCACCAGTACACTGAAGAAGCCACTGCTAGTAATTATATTTTGGTGCTTCCTTATGCTAGTACAGAAAAACTTATCTGGGAAAGATTCTATTTGGCAACCATGTTTATTACCATGACCATAAATATACTCAGCTAGTTTGAAATCTAGCATTGTTATTGATTGATGGGTTAGAGTAACCAAAATTCGCACTTCCAGTCTCAGCACCTTATCTTCCCCCTGGTGGCATCCAATCATTTTGAGATTACTCATCAGAACATTATAGTCAGAAGTATCTCTTCTTGATGTTTTCTTTAGTGTGATTTGCATTCATTTGTAACTGATTATCAAGTGCTACACCAGGATTTGTAACCTATACCGTCCTGCTGGACTTTGTAATTACTCATATCTCTGTCATTCATATTGATTTTGCAATACCAGTAAGAGTCTGAGTCAACAAAGGACAGTATGTGATGTGATGACTTTTTCTTTCACTTTCCTTGTCACACTTGTGTCTTACCTGGAAATGATAATCACAAGCTAACTCATTTGAGATTCTAATTTAAATACTTGTTGGTTCTGAATTTACATTTGAACCCGATCATTTATCTTTAATTTATGTACTCTTGATTAGATTATATATGTTTCTTTCTCAATGCTTATTGAGCTGAGTATTTAGTCTTTGCCTGTGAATTCTACCTTGAGTGCAGAACCAATCCTCACCATGGGAAGCGTAGACTGCATTACATGGACAGACAATTGGACGACTTTAACAGCTGATGGAAGTCCTGCTGCACAATTTGAGCATACCATTTTAATAACCAAGACTGGTGCAGAAATTTTGACTACATGTTGATGTGGTAATTTCATGTGCAGTGTTTTTTTTTTTTTTTTTGGGTATTATTTGTGTTATTAGGTGTAAATATCATCCTTCAATTTGCTTCCGTAGACTTGGACGAGAAGATTGTTGCGGCCAGGTAAAGACTAAAGAGCCCTATGGGAAACTGAATACAACATTCTCTTGCGCATATTATTTATATGCGAAGAAACAGAAACCAACCAAAGAGATAGAGATTGAATACTACATGTTTATATCAGCAAATACAAGGTTATTGCTATATACTGAATGGAAACTTAAAAATGTGTTCTTGGATGTTTCCTCAGTAATTTGTACAATTCTGAGAGGAATTGGTACTTCAATTAAATTTGGAACGGTGTTAACATGGGATCAGGATCTCTTCAATTTCCTTTAATTTCCAAGGAAAAAAAGACACAATCTTTTATTCTAGGCAGTTTTTTTTTTTTTTTTTTTTTAACTGAAACCCATTATTTCAATACAAAAACAATTTTTGTATGAATCTCTTTTAAATATACATCCTCAATTGAGGGGATTCACGTTCCTAGGTTGATATAATTGAATATATGAAACAGCAGAGATCAAAATCATGTGATGGGTAGTTTAACGTGAGAGGGCTGCCATACAATGATCCGAGTCCCGCCAAATTAAATAATGTCACATGGTAGTGATGTTACTGCACAATCGTAAACTCAATAAAAACACAGCTATGCTTTTCTGCCTTGTGAGACAACTTTTCAAATCAACTACGTAAGCATAATTTGTATTTTATTTGAGGTTGTGGCACTAGCTTATCTTTACATGAAGTTTTTGTTGTTTTGTGATCCTTTTTTCTTTTCTACAACTGTTTTTAATCAGGAAATGTTAACTGTGTCTATCATTTTAATGTATAGTGACAAAATTTAAATAAGTTGGATAAATAAATAAATAAGGTAAATTTTGACATGTGGACAGAATAACATTAATCAGTGAAACTATAAATATGTCAAGCACTATGGCATTTTTTATTATGTTTCAGTGCTTTAGCTGTGGAACTTATCAATCACTTGAGCAATGTCTTAACTGAGTTGTATTTGACTTTCCATCGCTTGCTTTCTAAACCTTCTTAGTAAGAGATGAGATTTGTCTTGAAAAAAGTAACTTGAAATCATATATATATATTTTTTTTCAGGACCAACCTAATGACTTGAGCAGCAGCAAAATTCTGGCTACTCAACTCAATGTAACGTCTTTATGTTTTTCTCTTGTATTTTAAATTGACTAGTCAAATTCAACTCTAATAAATATAGGAATGAACAATTGGCCATTTTTTTTTGTAATATGGATGAAAAGTAAACACACCAGAAGAGTGGAAGATTTCATGTGGGGGACACAGAACATTTGCCAACCTTTTTTTGTATCAACCACTTGCATTGAACACCAATATTCTAATGCTCCTCCATTATAAATCTCCCATCTCTGTTTTACTCACCATCCCCTTATTCTTCCATCACCTTTTCTATGGCCTCTACAAGCTCCTTGAAAATGATCTCTTCTTCCCCTAATCTCTACCATCCAAATTCAATCCCTTCTTCCCAAACTCAAAAGCAATTAGGATCTACTTTCTTTCAGTCCTTCCCAACCCATAGTAAAAAATTCTCAAGTGCCTATCAATTATCCACCACCAGAAGAAGTTCCAAGAATACCACAACCACATCATTCTTCTTCAATAAGCCCAAGAAGCGCCAAGATTCTCAAAAACTAGGTAAATGACTGTCTGATCATCCAAATAGTTTACTTACAATCAAACACAGGTGTGAGCCTCACTATATGTTTGGTTGTGAGTCAATTGTAAATGATGTTAGTTTGAAAACTCAAAAATCACTATAATTTATATAATATTACGTACTCATTTATTTATATGTTCATTGTTCAGTTAAAGATCAAGAATTTTGTGTCTACGAAATCAATGAACGCGATCGGGGAAGCCCTGCATATTTGAGGCTGAGTCAAAAACCTGTGAACTCTCTTGGAGATTTAGTGCCATTCAGCAACAAGCTCTACTCAGGAGACCTAAAGAAGAGGCTAGGTATAACTGCAGGCATATGTGTGCTTATCCAACATATGCCCGAGAAAAATGGAGACAGATATGAAGCAATTTACAGCTTCTACTTTGGAGACTATGGCCACATATCAGTGCAAGGAGCTTATTCAACATACCAAGACACATTTCTGGCAGTGACTGGAGGATCTGGAATCTTTGAAGGTGTTTATGGGAAGGTCAAACTTCAGCAGATTGTGTTTCCTGTGAAGTTGTTCTACACTTTCTACTTGAAGGGTATTCCTGATTTGCCTGCTGAGCTTACTTGGAACCCTGTGGAGCCATCGCCAAGTGTTGAACCATCTGAAGCTGCTAAGGCCACACAGCCTGATGCCTTTATCTCAAATTTCACTGACTGAATTGAACAAGTCATTCAAGTGGTACAATTTTTGTCTTGAGATTAGGCGTATGCTGCAAGACTTGATGTTTGAATCATCAATCCGGATCTGAACAAGATTTTAATAATAGCTGTTTCCCCTTTCTCTAATAAGCTTTGGTATTCTTGTATTACAAATAAAAAAATTCAGCATGGAGTTCAGTTTCTTTCAGATAATTCTAAATCATATTTTTGCCCCTTAAAAATCAATTTTAATCAGACTTTGGATCATATTCTTGAAAATCTGAATCTAAGGTTCTCACAAGATAAAATCAGGATAAATGAATGTTGAATTTATATTCATGTGGTCTTTGTGGAATGAAATTACTGTGCTATTTTATATTTTTAATCCGAAATAACAATTTGCATTCATTGTTGATACCAACTGCTTGAATTATAGATTACAACTAAGTCTCCTACAGCTGGATAATAGGATAATGTATGAACCAAATGACACTGAAAAAACACAATAAATAATAAGTTGGACCATCATTGTCACAATCAGTAATCAAATTTTAGATTTCAACGAAGCTTACTATTCTCTCAAGGAAAGAAAATTTAACGTTTAAAATTCTAAGCATCTCTTTCACTAGGGCCAGACGACCGACCCAAAGGGAAACAGGTAGGGAAACTACATAAAGTTGAAAACAAAAAAAATTCACCATCTAGCCAGGTGAATATTATAGAGGAAACAAGGTAAAAATAATGGTTAGTGTAGAAGCCTTTGCAACGGTGGATGAAATCTCTAATAAAGTTAAGAAGCAACCACATTTTTAAAGTTCCTTTGGTTCATATGAGAAGTTAAATTTTTTAAAAATAAATTCCATTGTGAATTTTTTTAAAAATATTCATAATTTCTTAGTTGATAATAAAAATTAAAAATTCTTGCCAGAAATTTTTTTTATCCAAGGAGAGGTTAAGGAGAGGGTAGATTAGCAACTTGAAGTAAAAGTTTTAAGGAAGATCTACTTTTTTATTTTTTCAATTAATGATGAACTAAATAATATATCTATTTATAACTTTTCAGGAAATTGTACTTTTAACCTAACATTCTAGCCACCTCTTCAACTTTTCAACTTTTTAGTCAAATAAAACTCTTAAACTTTTTTTAGTTAGGAAACCATCCTTTTTCAAATAAATAAATAAATAAACAATAGAAGATGCACTTAAATAAAAAAAAAAAGCACACATGTGTTTTTTATCTTGAAAAAGATGACAAAATGACGGGTTTAGGTCGATCTGCTAAGGATCTATCACTTTAGTAGACCTATTAAGAGTCTAACATGATCCAATTTAAAAACACAAACTTGATCCATTTTAAATATTATTTTTTATTGATAATAATTAGCTAATTATAGAATATTATTAGAGTAAATCTAATATATCATTTAAAAGAGACATAAAACTCATTGGATATTTAATGACTATACTTAAATTCAACCCTTAAATAGTAGATCTAATTAGGATTTAATTCCATTAGATAAATATCTATTAGTTTAGATAAAATTCATTAAATTTGAATATAATTATCATTCCTATGTCTAGATAAATAAAAAATTTAAATTACAATTGCAATTATATTCTAATTGATGCAGAAAATAATTGTGAATATGACTCATTTGATACACATCATATTAATCACACTCTATCAAGTGCCCCGACCTTCCTAAGACACCTAGTAGTGATCCTCACAATGTGCAAAAGGATACCGTATTGTTTTAAAAGCAAGAACCATGTGCTTTCTTAGCAAAAATTAAACGAATAATTAAACACGTGCACACAATTTTGAAAAGGAAAAAAAAGAAAAAGTTGTGAGCCAGCTCGTGCAAGTGATTGGAAATTGGAGTAACATGTGAATTTCTTGGTTTTGGAGGAATTCTAGATGACTATTTTGGCTTTGGATTATTGTTGCATTAGAGTAACACTACTTACTTAAAAATTTTATGAATTTTTAATATAAGTTTAACATAAAAATCATAATTTTATAAAAAGTTATAAGTGTATACAATTTTATGTGTAATGAATACACCAAATTACAATTTCATTGTCTAAGATTGCACCAAACAAATTTTCAAAAATTTTCATGAATATCTATGGAAATATAATCTTTATAGCATAACATCATTGAACAAATATTAACGTGGAGTTAGTTTGAGGGTGTTGATCTTCCAAGAACCAATTCTGCTTGATCATAGATTATGATATTTGTTAGTCCTAAGGTTTAATATGAAAAATTTTGATGATGATAAATGAGTGTTATAATAACATAATATGTCCTAATATATTAAAGTGTTACATTTCATACAAGTATTTATAGACATACTATGCTATGATTAATAAATATATAATATAGATAATGCATGTTCTTATACTTATGTGTTTTACTTTTATTTTAATAATTTATTATGATAAATTGTCTTGGACTAATTATATAGTTTGCAAATTAGTTTATATATATATATATATATATATATTCTATAGGATTGTTCAAAAGGAAGAACAGTGAGCATTGGAGTGAAGTAATAGGAAATCCTATCATACTTAAGTCAAGAAGAAAGTCAAGAAAGGAGATATGTCTTAAGTATAGAAAAATGAAAAGAATAAAACTTTGGAAACTCAGAAGTATCAAGAAAAACCTAAGGACTTTATTGAGTATAATTTTTCTTTTTAGCTTAGACTTTCTTATAAAATAGAAATTTTCATAATATAGAGCTTAAACATAATTTCAAATTCTTAGCTAGTTTAAAAATGTTTCAAAAATATATTCCACAATTATATTTTCACAATATAAACTTGATGATACTTCAAAAACAAATGAGTATGAGTTTTAATTTTTTTGTTTTTAACCTTTAGTTACTCTTTTCATCATATCTAATCAAACACTTGAAATTTAATTGTAAAATTTATTTTATATGAAAATAAGCTCAAAGAAATTTCCATGAATATATCATTTGCTTAAAATGATTAAGATATGAAACAGTTATGATTTTTTTCCATTTGAGTTTAAAATTCAATTTTTCACAATCAAATATTTCTGATATTTACTCATTAGTTTTATAGTATCTCAAAAAATACATAAGATACGAATATGAAACTAATGTCATTTGAAAGTAGATTCAAATAAATTTCTAACGATAGGTTGTTTACTTAAAATGGGTTTAAAATGAAGAATTTATCATTTTTTGACGTTGAGTTTAAAATTGTGTCTTCGCGAGTTGATTCATCTGGATTAAATTTTGAAAATAATGGCTAGTTTTCCTCCAAAAGTGTCACAAATGACTATAAAACATTGTAATCTTCTTCTATAAGTTAAGAATCATCAAATACAATATATAAAAAGCTTGAGCTTCATCATCTATGATCTATTACTTTTTCTTTCATCAAAATCAAAATTTAAGCTCTTTATTTTGAAATTCTTCTATTTTAAGTGTTTCATTTATTTCATCTACTCTTTGACAGAATTTTGGTAAGTTGTTCATCATCTAATTTTTCTTGTGAGTGGTAAAAGGGGAAGAATCCATTTGGTTTGTAAAAAAGGTGAAGTATCCCTTTGAAAAACATATAGACGATGAGATATCTCTTAGAAATTCTTTAGGAGGGTAAAGCATCCCTTGTAAAGAGTGATTTGCTCAAGGAGTGCTCAAGGAGGGGCAAGGAGATTATAAGGTTTCTTCAAGTGCTAGATGAAACTTGAAGGGATAGTAGAGAAGTAGCCAAGTTTGTAAAGTTTGAAGAGTGGATGCATACCTTGAAGTGGATTTTTAAGGGCTAACTACTATAACTTCTTATTTTTTATCTCTTTATGCTTACTCTTATTTATATTCGATAATATGTTTTATCTTCATTAATGAAATTTGTTAAATATACTGTGCTTCAATGTTTATTTTGTTGTTTAGATGTTTAAATCCTTGAAAGAGTGATATCTATTTTATGCATATATTTTTTATGCCTTGTTTATGTATAGTTAAATGAGTTATTTTGCACAAGTGTTTAAATTACTATATTTTATGTGCAAACATCTTCATAGAAGTTCACTTGACTTGTTAAATTAAAATCATCTCGTGATTTTTCAAAATTAAGAGTTTTTTAAAGAGAATTTTAAAAATAGTAAAAATTTTAAAAACATCAAATTCACCCTTTCTTGGTGTAGGTTGCCTTGTCCTACAATATCATCTAATAATCAATTCATTTTATACATTTTTCTATTTTTTTATCATCGAGATTTAATCCTTGATTTCTTGTTAATTGCTCAAATTTTTTGTCACTAATTCACTTCTATGTTGCATATTTTATGAAGCTTTATGTCAAAAAATTGTTAACTTTAAGGAGTTGACTTTGATAATGAAATTGAGCCTTAAACATGTGGTTGATTATGCACATGTATTACATATTCCATTCTTATAGATTGCTTAAGCTAATTTGTTTATATTTATTATTGTTCATAATCTTGTTGGATAGTTGATATTGTGTTTGATGGTATTTCTGATTTCTTTGTGACTAGACATTTCTTATTTCTAAGTCAATTTGATATTTTTGCTAAAATTCAAAAGGGTTTGAAGAAAATTATTTTAAAATTGCAAAATCATAAAATCAATTCACCCCCATCTTGGTGGAATCCATATTTATAATTGGTATTAAAACTTGACTCTTGGTGTTAAGTGTAACTAGCTCAAAAAGATTCTATTGATTCTAATGGTTTTAATATTCTACTAGAGTGTCTTCCATTAAACAAACCCCCTGGATTCAATGATCAACACTACACTTATTAAAAATAAAAAATGAGATATTTTATTGAAGCTACTGATATAAATATATGGGAAATAGTGGAAGGTGGATGCAATCTTCCGACCAAGATTGAAAATAATATAGCTATTTTGAAACTAAGAAGTGAATGGAATGAAGGTGAGAAAAAGAAACATCTTCTTACTTCTAAGGTCAAATGGATTGCATCCAATTCCTTTTAGCTAAGTAAGTATGAAAAGTATCAAACTGTTCTACTGTTAAGGTGTAATACCCGGAACAATTAAGAAAATAAAAAGAGAAATTGAAAATAAAACTTAAAAGTTAAAAGGACTAAACTGAAATACTTTAGGGATTAAAGTGAAAAGACTCAAAATCGGGTGGGGCGAATTTTGAAATAAGGCAAAGATTTGGGGCCAAAATGAATTTTTGAAAAAAAAAAGAAGAGATTTTTTTTCCAGAATTTTTCAGACCCATGGTGGCTTCTTTTTCTTCTTTCTCCCTCTCTCTCTCCTGAACCATCCTCTTCGTCGATCTCTCTCTCTCTCTTCCTCCTTCGGCCTCTCACTCTCTCTCTGGTCGACGAGCTTCTTCAAAGTTCTGCCTCCGCCGGAGCAAGGCCAGCTCCTCCTCAAGGATTCTGGCGTGTGCAGCAGCTAGCAAACCGAAGCCTTCTTCCCTTTTTCCCTCCGACGAGTTGCTGCATCTTGGGTTGCTGCTGTGTCCGACGAGCTTAGGTGGTGTTCGGCCGGACATGTGGGTTTTTCGACATACTGGTTTGGTCGGCGGCAGCACACGGTGCCGAAACTTCTTCTTCCCCCTGATTTGAGCTGTTCGGCCAATGTCTGGTTCTGGGTTACCAGCGGCTCTCAGGCCAGCGGCGAGCTGAGGTAGCCTCTTCTGGACCTAGTGAGTATTCCTAAATCATCGAATTTATTGTTAGTATAGATGGGTGCCCTAGACCAATCTGATTGGGTTCTATTGCATCCTGGACTATACATTCTGTGAATTGGATATAAAGGTTGTACATTCATCTTATATTGCATTCATCGT
>JANHAO010012666.1:0-16262 GCA_026873985.1 Saraca asoca | reverse complement strand
TATATTTATAAATATTAAAAAATATTGTGCTTATTTATAAATATATATATTATAATTATTATTTTTTCATATGAAAATAAGTACTTATAATATTAAATAACATGACATAATAAATAATAAGTTAGAAATCAAGCTTAACACGCGTGTTAAAATAAGGAATGAGTGTCTGAACTTTTTGAAATTATGAATACAATCCCAAAATTGAGCTTGATATGCGTGTCAAAATAGGAAATAGGATGTTTTAAATAAAGTTAGTATAAAATAATTAGATAATATATCATAATTAATTATATATTAACTAAAATTTTAATTAAAAATAAAATTTTATCATGAATAAAAAATTTAAATATTAAATTTTAAAAAAATTTATTTTTATTTTTAAGAAAAAATAAAAATAAAAAAGTTAGAGACATTTCTAAAATTTTTTAATTTTTAATTTTTATATAAAAAAGAAAAATAAAAAGAAGACAAATGAAAATAAAAAAATTTTCTCAAAAAAGAAAAAAAAATAAAATTAATTTAAAATAACTTAATTATATATTGATTAAAATTTCAATGAAAAAATAGAATTTTATCATGAATAAAAAATTTAAATATTAAATTTTAAAAAATAATTTTTAAGAAGAAAAATAAAAAAAATAAAAAAATTGGGAACCTTTGGTAAACACCCCATTTCCCAACTTTTTAAATTTTTTTCTTTGCTTTTTTTAAAAAGAAAAATAAAAAGAATAAAAAATGAAAATAAAAAATAAAAAATAAAAATATTTTCTCAAAAAAATTTTAAAAAATAAGAAAAGAAGGAAAACATAAAATTAATGTAAAATAACTAGATAATATGATACAATTAATTATATATTGGTTAAAATTTTAATAAAAAATAAAATTCTTTCATAAATAAAAAATTTAAATATTAAATTTAAAAATTAAATTTCTTATTTGAAAAAGAAAAAAGAAAAAGGAAAAAAGAAAAAATAGAAAGTTTTTCCCATTTTTTTAATTTTTTTAATTTTTATTTTTCCTTTCTTTTTTATTTTTTAAGACAATAATAAATAAAAATGAGAATAAAAATGAAAAGAAATAAAAAGTTTTCCAAACAAATTTAAAAAATAAAAAAATAAAATTTATGTAAAATAACTAGACAATATGGACTAAGGAAATACAATGGAATTAGGACTTGGGAAGTTTGAGATTGAAATTTAAAAACTTTATAATACCTTTGAAAACAAACTTATCATGTAACTTAATTAATAAAAATGTGAGTTTTTATAAATTTTCTAACTCCTAAAATGGAAAGTAGAAGCATGTTTATCTTTTTTTCCCCGTTCTATATTTATAAATTGAATAGTTTGTAAATCTTGAGTTTTGTCCTTAACGTTATCTATAGTGTTAGAACTCTTGACCTCGAGAGTAAAGTTTTCTTAGTAAGGTTCTTAACAAAGATTTGTATCTACACAATTATAAACAATAATTCAGAAACCTATTTATGATTTACAAACCTAAAAAGCTTTGCAAACAAATTGACAGGTCATATCCCCAAATAAAGTTGTATATCATTGTATAATTTAAAGATAATTTTTAAAGGAATATAGAACCAAACAATAATTTAAAAATCTATTTATGATTTACTAACCCTAATTATAAGATTATATTCACTAACGACACCCAGATAAAAAATAAAGTTTTGCAAACAGACCGGGTAGTCATCTCCCTCAAATAAAGCCACATATCATTATATAATTTAAAGATAATTTTAAATGAATATAGAACCAAATTAACAATTTGGTCCAAAACATTCATAGAGGATCATAATCAAAATTTTAAAGTTAGAACATTTGATCGTTTCACAAATTGAAGCCTTAACTGATAAATAATATGTAATCACCCAGATAAATCAATTAGATAAATTATCCAACTTTTATAGAAAAAGATGAACACCCTAAATTGAGAACAAACTAAAACAAGAAGAAAAGAATCCGTAGATACCTTGAAAATGGTTTCTGGCTTTACTTGCGATACAATGACATGAATTGAATTGATGTGTAAATGGCTTTAGGGATTCTTTTATAAGAAGACTGGGTGACCTTCTTCCTTATGGTTACCAGTGCATTTATGACACACAAATGAGATGTCAGTAACATAACATAATGTTACCAATATCTGAACATTACTGTATCTTGTTAACCTTTAATGTTATCATGTTGATGAAGCTATGCAATGTTTAATGTTACCAAATTGCTCTAGTTATCATGTTGGTTTTTTAGTCAAACGCTTTTTGCATTTCTCTTGATACTTAATTGGTTCACTTTATGTCTATAAATTTGGTTCCACAGAAAGTATAAGACAAGAAAGATTTAATTGGAGAGCAACAATAATCCCATCTGCAATGGTATTGTGGTACGATATATTTTTTGTGATGTTTCAAAATAATTGAGCTTTAGCATCCTTCCAATAAAGGTTTTTGACAATTGGGATGTTTCTAGCCACATTCAAATAGTTGATATATATATATATATATATATATTTGAACAAAACCGCTTTACACAATGATATCTAAATTGGAGATGTAATTAGGATTTTACACGTGACAATTTTAAATTATATTTATATTATTTTCATTCTATAAATATTTGTTATATGAGAAAATTGATTCATACTAGTTGGACTTGTGAGTAGTCTAAGAGCGGCAAAAAGATCAACTCGGAGAACATCTAGATCGCTTTATCATCAGGTCGCATTGTGAAGTGACCTCGTCAACTCAAGCTCGTGTATGACAGAGCGAGCTTGACCTTTCCATTCCCAGGATGGGCACACCCATAGGCTGAATGACCTGGCTAATGAAGTGTGATTAGCGACTTGAGAGCTCACTAGACAGAAGACCTGTCCACATATTGCCCCACAGACACGCCAGGCCTACTCACTGAAGACAATCTGTAATAGTCGAATAGTAAGATTTTGTCTGTCCACATCGTTTTGTACAATAAATATTGATGTAATAGATTTACTGCATATGTAATTATTATTGTAATCTCCTCTCCTCTATAAATATGAGGAAGGAGCCTTCCCCAAGAGAGAAATCATTTGAAAAGAGGCAGAAACTCTGCCAAAATAGAGAGAGGGTTAGCCAAAACTATGAGAGAAAGAAACACTATATGCTGAGATCTTTGTAGAATACTTCCATAACAATACACTACCGTGGATGTAAGGTTCAGTTTTATCTAGATTTGGCCAAACCACATTAAAAACCTTGTGTCTCCTTTCTGCTCTTCCCTTCATCCTCGTGTATTTTGTTGATCTGCTGTATTTGAACCAGCCAAAAGTTAGAGATCTTAAAGAATCCCCCCATTAGTCAGAGTTTTGGCTCATTACCAAAATCCAATGTCAACATCTTTGGCGCCGTCTGTGGGGATCTCATCTATTTTGGTTTGTTTCTTGCTGCAATGGCTAAGGGAAGAGCTACTAGAGCTTCAAATGAGCAATCCCATCCTCCAGATGGTCACATCACGATGACGGATTCATCTACTGCTTCTGTTATTAGAGCAACTATTGGTGTCCCTCCAACTAGCTCAATACGACTAGTTCCCACCGCTAACAGCACCGATGGATTGTAAACCTGGCTCTAGCATCAGGAAAAACTTGAACACAAGATGGGAGAGCTAGCTGAAATAGTCATAATGTTAGTGTAAGTACAAGCTCAAAATGTGTATGGGTAGGCTGAGACCGCCGCACCTGAAGTCAAATGTTCTGGTGAAGCTAACCAGGAGCAGACTTCGCATCGCCATTCACATGGCCAGAATAGTGAATCAAGCCACCAAGTCTCTAGCCAAAGACTAGGGGGGCTTGGACATTTTGGTGGAAAACCTTCTTCAAAGAGTCAAGCATTTGGAGGAAGACCCTCAGGCTCAAAATGACCGAGGTCACTTTGTGGAGTGAACTCCTTTCTCTAGGGAGATCCTGGAGGAACCCCTCCCATGCAAGCTTAAAGCTCCAACCATCCCACTATATGATAGAGATAGTGACCTGCATAACCATTTGGACCTGTTCAACATTCAGATGGATCTTCAAACCTATAATCCCTTGATCAGGTGTCGTATTTTTCCTATTACTTTGGGTGAAGTCCCTCGAATATGGTTCAGGAACCTCTTAGCTCGCAGTATCAGTAGTTAGGAGGAATGCCAAGAAAAATTCATTGACTGGTACTGAGTGCTGAGAAAGCAGCTCGTGCCCCCGTGCCACCTTTCTACGGTCTTCCTGAGCAAATATGAAATGCTGAAAGACTATATTAATTGCTTCAGGCATGAGGTCAATAATGTTGAGAAACCTCGGATAAGGCTATCCTGACTGTTGTCTTAGTGGGACTTCGCAGAGACGGAAAGCTATTCAAGAGTTTGTAAAGTCCTTAGTTAGTAACCTGGGAAAATTTTATGAGTGAGCCATGAAGCAGATCAGATGGGACGAGACTTTCAGCTCGCAGAAGCTTGAGGCGAGTAGCTCGACCTAAAATAAGAAGAGGGGTCACCATAGGAACAAACATGATGGCTTTAATCATCAGCTTGCTAAGAAGGGCAAGGATGAACGACCCCTATTTTCAAGTCACCATAGCATCTACAGCATCTTGCTAGACACTCAGGATAAGATTTTTGCAATGGAAAGGGACAAAGAAGATTCCAGAAAGCCTCGCCCTTGAAGACTCCCAGCAAGTCTAGACTCAACTAAGGGAAGTTCTACGCATACCACAATGAGTTTGGACATGTCACCTCAGAGTGTTAGGCACTGTGAGACACTATTGAGGATCTCATTAAAAGAGGTCACCTGTAAGACTACGTTATGCAGCCTTTTAGGCAGCGACTTAGACCTTCTCGATAGGATCTTGAGCAAGAGTAGTCTCCTACTATGAGGACTATTTTTTAAACTTTTAGACTTCTGTAATTTTTGTAAATTATGTACACATTTTAAATACCACTACTAATTTTTAATTTTTCTTCAAACAAGTGATTTGCCTAATTGATACCCTTTTATTTGGACAAAAGATCGCCCTGACCATAAGAGTGGTCACCCTTTTATTTGGGTACAAGATCACCTCAGCCACAAGATCGGCCATCCTTTTATTTGGACACAAGATTGCCCCAGCTATAAGATTGACTGCCCTTTTATTTGGGCACAAGATCGCCTCGACCACAAGATCAGTTACCCTTTTTATTTGAGCACAAGGCCGCTCATTTGTTGATTTCCCAGCTCTCATACGAATTTTATTTTTTCATGGCTCTCATATGAACTTATCTGTTTGGCCACGAGATCGGCCCGAGCACGAAATTGCTCATTTGTTAATTTCACAGCTCTTATGCGAACTCTATTATTTCGTAGCTTTCAAGCAAACTTATCTGTTCGGCCATGAGATCAGCCCGAGCATGAGATTGCTCACTTGTTAATTTTATAGCTCATGCAAACTTATCTGTTCGACCATGAGATTAGCCTGATCATGATATCACTCACTTGTTGATTTCACAGCTTTTATACGAACTCTATTATTTCGTAGCTCTCATGCGAACTTATTTGTTCGACCACGAGATTGATCTGAGCATGAGATCGCTCACTTGTTAATTTCATAGCTCTGTTGCAAACTCTATTATTTCATAGCTTTCATGCAAACTTTTCTATTTGGCTACGAGATCGACCCAAGCACGAGATTGCTCACTTGTTAATTTCGCAGATCTCATGCAAACTTGTTTATTATTTCACAATTCTCATACTAACTTATTTACTTATTTGGCCATAGGATTGACCCGAGCAGGGGATCGTTCTGACTCATAGCTTACTTATGACCAAGTGTTCGTATCTCTCACACTATTTTCTGACTGTGCGTAGGTCGTATAGAATGTTTAAATAATGCAAATATATTTGAATGACAAATAGGAATCACAAAAAGAAACTTTCTTCATTAAAAGACCTCAACGAGGTAGGACTACATTAGAAAACTCTGGATACAGACTAATCAGAATAAAAAGGGAAAGACCTATGACCAAGAAGAAGGATTGGCCACGGAGGGCCATACTTTGGTTGACTAGAACTCGTGTGCCACCGAGGTCCTTAAATTTTTGCTTCCAATGTATCCCTGGAAGTAGCACTGCAGCTCCTTATTCCACCAGCCTCCAGCTCCTCGTTTGATTCATGAAGGAAGCAAATTAGAAAGCGCCAAGAATTTGGCTAGCCAAATAATTGCCTCATGACGGAGCTGAAAGGATGCAATCCGAGATTCATATGAGATCTCTCCATATTATCGGATAAGCCAAGTCTTCTGAACTCTTTATGTAGCAGACCATACACGCCTCTATGGAAGGCCAGAATGCCAGAAACGATGGTAGTTTATTAGGAAACTCCTTGGTTTACTCACTGTAAAGGTAGAAGGGTTTACCTCTCCCTTATATAGAGCCAGGGCCGGCTCTATCGAAGGATCCAGATTCATCCCCCCAACCATCATCATTTATTGCCTTGGAAAAGGCTAAGGTTAATTCACTAACAACTGCTGGACATGTGCCATGAGAGATATGATCTAGTGCAGATGAAATGACAGTCTCAGAAGAAGACTTTAATTAGCCAGATATTGAAGAGTCACAACCCCCAGCCTATAAAGACTTGAATTGTACGACAGAGCGAGCTCAACCTCTCCATTTCGAGGATGGGCACGCCCATAGGCTAAACGACTTAGCTAATGAAGTGTAATCAGCGACCTGAGAGCTCGTTAGACAGAAAACCCGTCCATATGTTGCCCCGTAGACACATCGAACCCACTTATTGAAGACAATGTCCAGCAGTCGAATAGTAAGATTTTGTCTATCCACATTGTCTTGTACAATAAATGTTGATATAATAGATTCACTGCATATGTAATTACTATTATAACCTCATCTCCTCTATAAATATGAGTAAGGAGCCTTCCCTAAGAGAAAGATCATCTGAAAAGAGGTAGAAATTTTTCCAAAATAGAGAGAGGGTTAGTCGAAACTATGAGAGTAAGAAACACTGTATGGTGAGATCTTTGCAGAAATACTTTCATAACAATACACTACCGTAGACGTAGGGTTCGATTTTATTCGGATTTGACTGAACTACATTAAAAATCTTGTGTCTCCTTTCTGCTCTTCCCTTCATCCTCGTGTATTTTGTTAATCTGTTGTATTTGAACCAGCCAAAGGTCAGAGATCTCGAAGAATCCCCCCGTTGGCTAGAGTTTTGGCTCATCACCAAAATCTGACATTAACAATATTATTTCTATAATATTTAGAAAAATTTTGAGAAAAAAATGAAAAAGTTTGAAAATAAAAAAAATTATTCTTGATTTATGAATGCCTCTAATTTTACATCACAAAAACAAAATGACTACGTGCATCATTAAGTAACAAAAATAAATTATAATCTAATAAAAGAGTTAAAATATATTTTATAATTTTAATAGTAAAAATTGTTTTTAATGATGGTAGCAATATAATGATAGAGATAGCAGTTCATAGGGATGAGAAAAATAATGGCTATAAAAATGATATAATAAAATAATATAAAAAGTAATGATAGTTAAATGGATAGATTTGATTTCACCAGAGATAACAAAATAGATGAATATCCATAAATCCATCCCAATTCATTCAAATTTGAATCTATCCAAATCTATCCATAATAATTAATAGGTCATATGGATTGATAGAATGTATATCCATTGATAGAAGAGTCGTTAAAGATCCATTCATAGTTATTTATTATCCATCCATTTTAAATTTTTTATTCAACAATTAAAATAAATATTTAATAAAACGATCATTAAACATCCACCTATGCCTTGCATTGCATTATAAATATCTTATCATTTTTAAATAGTATAATCTTCTTTATAAATTTTTTTGTTAAAATTTGTCACATTTGTTATTTAGACAATTTTTTTGCCAGGAATGAATCTGATAGAATTGTAGATATGATTTGACATTTAAAACTTAAGGTCTTTAATTTTATTCCATAATATCTAATGCTATCCAAGGTTTGAGTAACAATTTTCTCACTCAATTTTGAATTTTAAATTGAAAGAGAACCTTAGTTACTCTGCTAGACTGGCTAGATTGCATATCTATTAAAATCAAATGTAGGGAAATTTTGTAGTCATTTTCAAAAGAATAAAATAATTCATATATGTTTCAAGTATTGGCAAACAAAAATAACGGCCACAAAGCTTCTCAAGTACATAAAAGGGATGTTGGACATAAGCAAAAAAGTTAGAGAAAAGATATTCATTTCAAAGTGCTTACAAGTTTTCTACACCAAGAACCTTAATTCTCTTCATACTCTTTGTTATAGGTGTTTTCTGGTATCATATGAAGTGGGCTAGTTAAAGGCCCGAGTCCAGTTGGAAGGGTCTCAGTCACTCAAAAAGTTGATGACCTGACATGAAAGCTCCAGGTCACTCAACTAGCTCTAGCTCGCTACAGTAGCTAGCCCCTAGCTCGAAGTTGCTCAGCTAGCTCCAGCTCGCACAGCTAGCTCTAGGTTGCTACCTCAGCTAGCTCTAGCTCGCACAGCTAGCTCCAAGTTACTACCTTAGCTAGCTCTTAGCACTTAGCCTCAAAAGAGAATTCTAACACTTCCCTAGCCAATATCAACTTGTGAAGTCAATTTGTAAAAAGTAGTCTAAGGGGCCCACCCGTCAAAAGTAACTTGCTGTTGACATTAGAATTTGGCTCACGTGCAGAGTCCCAAATTTCGGCCAATAGGAATGAATTCGTGGACCCAAGACTGCCTTCCAAAGTGTGAGGGATTGGAGGAAGAGGAAGAAGGATCAAACTGGAGAGAAAAGGACGGTGTTTTAACATGATTCGACTAAATCCGGGTGGTACTGGACCCTACCTCCACGACAGAACTTTTATTAATATTTGAAAAAAGATTTTTTATAGAGTTTTTGGCATACAAGTTTTTGGTCTTCTCCCTCTTCTAACAGTGCATCCCTATTTATAGAGGGAAGGAGAGTTACATACATTAGTTACAAGCTAGACTAACATTTGTATGTGTCTGTCCCGTAGTCTCACATTGTTGAGTGGGATGTTCATCCTCCCGAGCTAGGTTCCTTAACTCAGGGGCGCTGTGGTAGGTTGCTTAGCGAGCTCGTTGCTGTCGATGTAGCATAGCGAGCTCGAGCAAGATGGTTGACTGCTTGGCGAGCTGGCCTCATGATGACCTTGTTGTGTCGTTTTCTAGCGATGTGTGAAGTGGTTCTCGCGAGGCGCTCTTAGCGAGCTGAGTAACTTAGCCTCTGCCGAGCTAGTGTTCATCTCATTCTTCGAAACTGATTTTCACCTATAACACTTGCAGGAGCCGACTTGCAAGAGCCTAAGATGTCTTTTACATTTGTGATGTAACATATTTATAATTTATTAAATTATATTTGTACCTCCTGTTTCTATAAATAAGGGGATAGGCCATTGTATTAGGGGGACCCCTTGGGAATGTATGCCGAAACTTTGTCAAAATAGAGGAAGCCATGAATAAACACTTATATCCTGCAACTTTCATTAATAAATAGAATCAACTGTGGACATAGGGTCCGGTGCCACTCAGATTTGGCCGAACCACATTAAAAAATCTTATGTTCTCGCTATTCTTTTTCTTCTTCTTCTTACTATTTACTTCTATCTACTCCATTTTCAGCTAGGTTACAGCTTGAGGCAACAAGAACTGTATGGTTGACTGGATTTTGGTGTCAACATTTTGATGCTAAAAGGAGGGCTTCATCTACTTTCTGGTTGATTTTCTGTTCAATTGCATTTAAACTCAGTTGCAACAGTTAGAGGAAGTCCCACTGTAATGTTACTTTCGTTCTCCTCTTCCATTTATGAGTTTGTGGAAAGTTAAAAATATGTATTGGGATCTTCTTGATGCTATTTCTGGAAAAGAATATATTACTCCACATGAAAATACGAACAAACCGTTAAAAGCATTCCTATGGCAAGTGTTATAGAGCTTTTTACAGCAATTATTGCAGGAAGATGTAATAACAGCATCCAAATTGCCTTGATCATTTAGCTTTCAGTGCCTTAAATCTGAAACGGCATCTATGGAAGCTCTTGGAACTCTCTTGTTTTCATGCTATTTTTCGTCACGCATGCCTTCATTTCTTGAGGCTAAAACGTTGGCGTCTCTTGTCTGATAGTTGCTGCATCAAAGCTCCGATTTTTGCACATGGTGACAGCAAATCGATGCTAAGATAGTTGAAACCCAAGACCATGGAATGAGTGCAAGTCCAGGATGGCCAAGAAAGAGAATCCCTTATGGGGCTCTCCCTCACTTCCATTCTCTGGTTGAGCCCAAACACAGGCAACGCCACCTCCCATAGCTGCAAAAGCTACTACGGAGATAGTTCTTTAAGATCTTGAGTCCATGGGGGGCTTCTTCTTGGCATTAACCCACTCTTGGACGTGTAAACACACCTTGTCATGCAGTGACTCGATGTCATCGTGCAACGACTCTGCGTCACCATGCAGTGACTCAGTTTAAAGACAAACTCGTGCAGCATCACTTGGACTTTGGTTTCGGATGTGAACGTGGTGCTGAGTGCGGTAGCCACAAGCAAATTGGAGCTCATGTTTGTGCAACAGTTTATGCATGACAAGCTTACGGTGATATAGCAACTCGGTCCTCGTAGGCTTATAGCAATACGACTCAATCACGAGCTCACATAGCAGTAGTGTGGCAGCTCGCATAATGGCAAGCTCACATGTAACCATGCAAGACTTGGTTTGATAGTGAGCTCGTGCAGCAAATAAGTCCCATGACAAGCTCGAGTTCACCGACCATGCAAGAGCTGGGTTCGATGATGAGCCAAGTAGACATACAATGCAACAATTCATGTAGTAACAAGCTGTCAACCATGAATGCAGTCCCTTCAGTAGCTTGCACGATGACGAGCTTACACCCAGCTGCATTTCGTTTCTACGTTAAGCTCACAGCACGCAATGCAGTAGGTTGCACAATGATGAGCTCACAGCATAACAATTCGTAGTAGCTCACTTCAATTGCGAGCTTACAGTGGCCAACAAGCTCTTAGCCATAAAGCTTAGTCCACATAGTAGTTTGGGCCACAACAAGCTCACAATCAGGTAGTAGCTCGGTCCTCGTACTCAAGCCATGCATTAACAACTCGAAATTAAGTTCACACATGCCAGATTAATAGTAACAACAACATTACTCTGATGTGAGCATGACAATGAGCTCGCATGCCGGTCATGCAATGAGACGGCTTGATCACGAGCTCATGTACAAAGACCAGATTCGGTGACAAACTCTCAATTGGCAGGACATCAACAGGGCTTACTCATGATAGTCGTGCAATAAAGTCAAGTTTGAACGTAAGTCCACACCATCCACTCAGCAGTAACAGTGGCATTCTTTTGAGCTAGAGGGTCTATCACCTTGCAAGTGATTTTGCATACAATGGCCATACAATTGCATGAACTGTCATGCTATAGTAAAGTGTATCAACTACTACCAGCTGAGGCCAAATACCACAGTTGACAACCACTTTATTTGGACTAAGCAGCTTAGAGGTCTGGCCTAGTGAGTAATCTTGTTCAAGGCTGGTTGAAGCCAGTCACCATGTAACTCAAGTGCTTTTGGAGTTGAATGGGCTCAGACAACTCAGGGACTAGGGTTGCGCTCTAACAACCGAATCTTAATCTTCAAAGCAAAGACAATGCACAGAAAGAGAAATAAAATACGATTGCATGGAACTTGTGCGCAAATAATATCATCCAAGGCATGCAACGATGCAGAATCCTTACAAGTAAGACCTCGTATCCAAGTAATGTGCTAGCCATGCATAGAATTCTTGCGCGAGCTGGAGGCAAAACTAAGATCTCGCGTCTAAGTAATGTATTAGCCACACGTAGAATTCTTGCGTGAGCCGCGCCCAAGTAATGTGCTTGCTTCGCACAGAATTCTTACACGGAACGACCTTGTGTCCAAGTAATACATTAACCAAACGTAGAATTCTTGCGCAGGTTGGGGGCAAAATAATCATCTCATGTCTCAGTAATGTGTTAGCCACACGTAGAATTTTTGTACAAGCCACGTCCAAGTAATGTGTCAGTCCTGCACAGAATTCTTACGTGGAACGACCTTGCATCCAAGTAATGCGTTAACCATATGTAAAATTCTTGTGCAGGTCAGGAGCCAAACAATCATCTTGCATCCAAGTAATGCATTACCCATACATAGAATTCTTACACGAGTTACGTCCAAGTAATGTGCTAGTTCAGCATAGAATTCTTGCACGGACGAACTCAAGACCTCGTGTTCAAGTAATGCATTAATCACACACAGAATTCTTGTGAGCCGACATAATTGATTGGCAATACGGCACATATCCTTTGAATGGAAATTTATTGATTAAAGCCGATTAGCTCAAATTTCTTATGACGAGGGCTAATTATCCTATTATATACTTTACATAGCAATTGTTAAACTTTGATTTTGCAGGGGTAAATCATGTTGTCAATGACAACTAATTAAATTGCCCATGCGGCGAACACAAAGCACAAGATTAGCATAGGCCCCTCAAACCACAAGAAACTTCCTCACAAGAGAAACAATCGGTGATACATTCTTAAAGCTGAAAATTACTCCAGCTGCCAACAGTTGCAAATAGGTTCATGACGACGCCATCCCCAGGAGGCATAGAAGCACTATATGTCTTCTCAGATCCGGAAACAGAACTTAGCTGGCTTTGGTGTTTCCGTTACTTTCATGACCAGCCAGAGCTTTTTCAGCATCACATCCATTGTTGGCGATAAAGCTCCTCTACATGGAACAACATGACTTTCAATGGGGCCTCTATGATTATTAAATGACTACTCAGAACTGGGTTCCTTCAAAGCAGCATTTGTGACCAAACCATGCAGACTGTTGACAGTTGAACTGTGTAACAGCTCAGCTCCAACAACGAGCCTACACAATAGCAGTGCAGCAACTTGCATGAAAATAAGCTCGGCCATGTAGCAACTCAGAGCTTGCAGTCATGTAATAGTTCACACAATCGATGACTTACCACAGTAGCCTGCAGCAACTAAATTCAATCTCGAAGCTCGTAGTAGTTGTAAAATAAAACCCTATTTGACGTGAACTAGCAACAGGACTCACTCAACAGCCATGCAACAACTTGGTTCGATGTTGAAGTTCACACTATCTTGTGGAGTCCAATCATCTGCTTGGCTTAAACCATCTGGAGGGAATCATCTTGTCAAGAAATGAACGATAACAACCTTGAGCCCGTGGCTCTCGATGCTAGAGAAAACGGTTATGAGGAACTTATGTTCTCAAATGTCTGTTAATATGAACGAGACTGGTTTGACAACGAGCTCATGTTCCCGTTTAGTGCTAAGCTTGCGCGTGCTAACCATGCAAAATCGAACAAAAATTGAGCTACATCCAGATCGGGCCTCGAGTTAACATGAGCTAGTAATGCAGAGGAGTTGTGCCTACGACCATGAAGTGTATGTTTGACTTGAGCTCGCATGCCCTGACCACATAGAAGAACCAAGCTGTCCTCCAACTCGCAGCAACCATGCGAGACCCAGGTCATCCTTGAGCTATGTGCATACTGGTCATGCAAAGCCGACCTCAGAAGCGAATTCACCACGACCATTCAGTATCGTGCTCGGTTTGGAGCTCACGTGTATAGGCAAGGCAGGGTAGCCGATCCAAAGTCAGATTAGCCGTATAGAAATTTTGACCTAAAGTCGAAGCTTGCGCCTGCAAAGGGCTCCATATAACAATATAGTACGCTGTCCATGAAGCGACTTTTGCTCGGAGCTAAGTTCGTGACCTCAAATGGCTTCATGCGACGAGGTGACATGTTGGCCATGCAGTAGAATCGTCCCACAGCTGGACTCGCCACCACAGGTTCCTCCATGCTACAAGGTGGCATTGGCCATACGATAACATTTTTCAAGTCAAACTCGTAGATTTAAGGTCCAGTCTTGAGTTCGCTGATCATTCGGGGGAGCTAGTTTGTCCGCAAATCTGCACCATCCTGAAAGGATGATTTGCCAGCAAGCTCGCTTTGGCTCACAGTGGAACAGGCTTCAATGTCCCTTGCACACCAAAGAAGTAGGCTGACAAAATGTAGGCTTTCCAAGCTTCTCTCAAGAAGCAGTGGGTGCGATAGGCTATACTACTGTGAATGCTGCTGTTTCTCCAACACTAAGAGTTATGAAAATTAGAGTTTCATTTATTCTTCATTCGGTCATTGGGAGACCTACTAGCCCTGCAGTCTTGACTACCGCCAAAGACATTGATTTTGATATAAACATTTTCCCAGGCCTTAAGTTGGGAGTTATTTCGCATGACATGAATTGTTACAGCTTTCTTGGAGTGGTGGAAGCCTCATCGTGTGGCTTTACGGTTGATGGAGTATGAAATGATAGCTGCCATTGGAATACAGTCCTTTGCAATAGCTCACATCATTTCCTATATTGTTAATGGACTTCACGTACCATCACCACCATTCAAAGCATTAGATCTTACTCTCTTTGCTTTATGACACCCATATCTCCTCCACGCCTGGAGTGACGATTATCGGATGTTTGCAATTGTGGACGTGGCCGACTGTTTCAGATGGAGGGAAGTGATTCCCATCTTTGTAGATGATGATAATGGAGGAAGTGGAATTATTGTATCAGACGATGCCCTGGTAGAAGAGGATGCAGAGATCTCTTACAAGGCTGCCCTCGCTATTAGTATCCCCAGGAGTGATATAGTTGACCTGTTAATTACAGTAAGCTGAATGGAATCACACGTTTATATTTTGTATGCTACTCCTAGTACTGGCTAGACAAATCTCTCTGTGGCTGAGAAACTAAGAATGATGAATAGTAGTAACATTTGGATTGCCGCTGATTGGCTTTCATTTGTGTCGGGCTCATCTGATTCAATTGATCCGGACATAACAAACCCTTTACAAGGGGTCGTTTTACTCCATTATGCTCTTGATGAAAACCAGAAAGGGAGTTCGGCTTCTCGGATGAGTGAGTCATCTAACCCGAGTAACTTCCTCCTAACAACAAATGTTTATGGCTAAACTTGTCACCCTGGATGATGTGGCCGCAACACGATTTGCATGAAAGGTTGTCTGGGTATCCATTTTAAAAGAAAGTATGTTAGATAGTCATGTGGTGTTTAA
This sequence comes from Saraca asoca, assembly GCA_026873985.1. NCBI lineage: Eukaryota > Viridiplantae > Streptophyta > Magnoliopsida > Fabales > Fabaceae > Saraca > Saraca asoca. The sequence goes on along the minus strand of JANHAO010012666.1, from coordinate 1,054 downwards.
AAAAAATTTTGGTCTCAATGATAAAGAACTCGTGCAGTGGATGCAAGCCTTTGCAAAAAGCTTGACTTCGTCAGTAGCATCAACAGCCCTCTTTCCAACTAAGACAAGTCACTTGTACTAAAACCAAAAGCCTCAGGCTCACACCTTCAATCCTTATGAAGCTCAATATCAGACCAAACAAAAACTTAGTGCGAAGATCTCGTTATACCAGCTCCAGTAGCACTACAAGGCTCGGTTAGAGCTCGATGAAGCTAGGCTTGATGATAAACTTGCACAAGCAGACCATCGGCAGCAGTAGCATCAAGCTTGGTTCTGGGTGTAAGCATAGTATAGGGCTCACCCACTCAACAATAACTAACTCATATTGATGATAAATGCGCGTGCGACCATGCAGTTTGGGTTTAGCGTTGTGTTTGCACAGCAGCGGTCCAGCAGCTCGCATAATGACAAGCTCTCAACCATGAGCTCGATTTTCTCAGCCATGCAATAAGAAAGCTTCAACAGTGAGCTTGCACTGCAGCCATGTTTGGTGTCACCATGTATTAAGGTGTTTTGACAATAGACCTGCACTCTGGCCGTGCAACGCAGCAGTTTGTGTGACAACAAGCTCACAACCATGAAGTTGGTCCTTGCAATACAGTAGCTCACATGATGACGAGCTCACATCTAGCTGTAGCTCATTTCGATGTCAAGCTCGTAGCCACTCAGTAGCTCAAAGCTTGCAACAGCAGCCTGTAGTAGTTCGCTTCAATCACGAGCACACAATTGCCATGAATTGAGAACGGGTTCGATGTGAAACAGTAGCAAGCTCGCTTCCAATCATGCAGAGGTCAAGCTCAGTGATTGGCTTAATCGTTAATCTTGCAAAGTCTAGTTTCAATGGGGGGCTCGCATAGCAATTGTACAATGGTTCAGTTTGACAACAAAGCCCGTACGACTATGCTTTGGAACCGGACTGAATGATGGACTCATTGATGTGCACAAACTTGTTGCACGTTTTAAAATAACCGCAAGCGCACGGTGTAGTTGTAGCTAGTACCGGCGAATACGGGTC